>SJXQ01004818.1:152094-178335 GCA_006408695.1 Aepyceros melampus | reverse complement strand
GGCCAGGTCCAGTGCTTTTGTTGTTCTGATCTCAGGAGCTCTGTCTGTATACCCTGGGTAACCTGATTGTGGAGAGTGAGGCTGTGAGAAGTCAGCTTCTACCTCAGGGCATTGTTCCAGCCTTGGCTGCCTGCATCCAGGTGAGTGTCCACCGCCTTTCTTCCTCCTGGAGTACCTATCTCCTTACACGCCCCACCTGCTTTGGTTAAGCAGCTCCAGCCTCTTTGTGCTAAGGGATTGAAAGTCTTAGGAAATCTTATGGCCTAGGTTCGAGTCAGATCCCTACTCTGCTCCTAGTCTCCCCATCTGACTGTGCTGGAAGCCCTTGGATATGCCTTGTCCCAGCTTCTGCAGGCTAAGGAAGCTCCAGAGAAGATCATCCCGTAAGTAAAACTAATGTATAGGCAGGTGTGACCTACTCGGTAGTGTAGCCCCTGGATGCCTGAGTCTTGTTCCCAACGCATTGGACATTTCAACCCCATGTGCCTGATTGGGAAGGGCTTTGGGTTTTGGGCCCTTTCCCACCTGCTCTTCGGGTTTGGGAAGAGTGATTGACATCTTGCCTTCCGTGGTTCCTACTCACAGCTCTGCTTCTACTGACAGCTTGGTCCTGGGCTCTACTCTCCCCCAGCACATACTGCAACTGTTACAACCTGGCCCAAAGCTGAACCTTGGGGTAGCCGTGGAGTTTGCCTGGTGCCTTCACTACATCATCTGCAGGTAATAGGGCAATTGGGAAAGTGCCACAGACTTCCCCTGGGGCTTCCTTCTGTGACACTCAGGCTTTAGTTTCTGGAATTGTGGGGATGAGTCTCTTTCTTCTCTAGTCCTCTCTTCTTGGAGCCCAGGGAACACACAGACCTAAGCTGTTTGCCAGCTTAAGGTAGGACTGACTGAGTAGTGACTGCTTGCTTCCTGTTGCCCAGCCAGGTGAACAATGCCCTGCTCATCACCCAGGGGGCTCTAACCACCCTGGGGCTGCTGCTGTTGGACTTGGCTGCGGCTGTCCAGAAAACTGAGGATGCAGACTGGAGCTGGTATGTGCACAGGTCAGTATCTGGGTGACCCTGTGATTCAGTTCCAGCTCATGTGCAGGTTGCCCCTTCCTCTTTAAACCTGAACCCCTACTTGTCTTTACAGCTGGTATGCCCTGTTGTTCGGTGTCTAAGCAACTTGCTGACAGAGGCAGCAGGCGAGACTGTGGGAGGGCCAATGCATCTCCAAGATGAACGTGTTCTGGCAGCCTTATTTATCCTTCTGCAGTTCTTTCTCCAAAAACAGCCCAGTCTGCTTCCTGAGGGCCTCTGGCTCCTTAACAACCTCACTGGTAAGCACCACGATTTGCCTTGGCCTGGACCTTTAGCTCCTGGGAATATTTCCTCTTGGTCTGGGCTGAGGTGGGTAGGATTGGAAGTGGGTTGGTTTCATGCCTGAGTTGGAGGAACTTCACTCTGACATTTTCCCTTTCAGCAAACAGTCCTAGTTTCTGTACCTCCTTGATCTCCCTGGATCTGATTGAGCCCCTCTTGCACTTGTTGTCAGTGTCTAATGTGGTGAGCGTATTGGTAGGTATTTGGGTCCCTTGGGTCCAAGATATGTTGGCCTAAATATAAAAGTGGGAGCAGACCTGAGCCCTCAAAAGTACCCTGAGCTGAGAGCAGGCAGGTAGTATGGTATGGATTCCTTCAGGGCCAGACCATCAGTCACAGAGCAGTACAGATGTGCGTTCCTAAACTATAGTTTACTAGTTATTAACCTTTGGCATGTCAACTAACCACCTTAAGCTTCAGTTTCCTCATTTATAATTGGGAATAGTAATCCTACCAGAGGGTGCCTGAAGGGATTACACAATATGCATATTAAGAGTGCTTGGCATGGTGACTGGGCATGTGGTCAGCACCCCATTCCAGCTATCATTAAAATCTTTGGGTTTCATTGTGGGTACTGTGTACGTTTCCGTCTGCAGGTGCTCACAGTTCTGTGCAACGTTGCAGAGAAAGGTCCCGCTTACTGTCAGCATCTGTGGCCAGGGCTCCTGCTCCCCACCTTCTGGACACGCTGGCCCTCTCTGACACTGAAGTAATAGGCCAGAGTTTGGAGCTGCTGCAGCTGCTCTTCCTCTATCAGCCAGGGGTGGGTTTCTGGCCTTAGTCCCCAGTCCCCCTGTTCCACCATGGCCCCCTTCCTTACAGTCTTTAGTCATTTCTCTGGGCCTGGCTAGCCTATGTGGGCTCCAGGTCCAAACTTCTGTACTCTTGTTGGGAATACACTCTTCCAAGAAGAGGTGGGCTAACTCAAGGCTGTGGTGTTTGTGTGCTGCAGCTCAGGGACCCAGTGTTGAATCTTGTTTCTTCCCTGCTCTCAGGCTGCCCAGGCCTTCTTGCAGCAGTCAGGGCTGCAGGCCTTACAAAGGCATGAGGAGGTGGCACAGCTCCAGGATCGCGTGCATGCTCTCCAGCAGACAGCTCTTCATGGGTGACTTGAAAGTCAAGTACTCCACTCCTTATCTCCCCTACTCCCCAGTGTCCTGGCCTATAGAGCCCCTTTGGTGGTTTAGAACCATAAGGGTATCATGCCCTCAGCTCCTACACCTAAGCCTAAGCCAAGACCTCTGGATCTCAGCTCCTCGCCTTTCACCCAGCACTGTCCAGGCAAGAGGACCAGATGGAGCTCAGTGTGGTATACTTAATATAGGTCCCTGGAACTTCCTTTTTTCTTGTTCTTTCCCTTTTTTGGATTCAGTGGCTCATGGCTTTTGATGGGACAGAATAAAATAAGTTTTATTTTTATATTCAACTGCTTTCCCTCAGATGGTTGCACAATAAGGGGTAGTTGGTGGGATGCAAGTCAGATCATCTTTAGACAGCATTTTCAGCACAATCTTTATACAGAACAGAATACATTTCTCCACATTGTACTCAGTCCAGCAGAGCCCAGATTCTGGGGCTGTTGTTTTTAATCCTCAGTGGAGACTTCAGGCTTTGCTACTTAGCACATTCTCCAGGGCTCTAGTTACCTGATCAGCACTGAAGTTGTTCAGAGAGACATTCTTCTCTTGGCCAAATGCTGAGAGACAGAAAGATTATTAATTATTCATTTTGCACTGTACAGGCTACCAAAGTAGTCTTCCACTTACACTCTTGGTAGGATAGGAAGGGTAGTAAAGAGATACAACCAAAATGTATTTGACATGCCTAGAATTTATCCAGTGGGTCTCTAACATTTTAATCTCGGAAGCCCAGGTCTAAGTAGAATTTTGGCTCATTCTGGGTGGTCATAATGGGAAGGAAAGTGTTTCAGGGAAGTTTTAAGGGGCATGGTAGCACTGAGTATTAATCATTGTCAGCAGAGTATCATATGGGCCTGCCTCTTAATTGTGCCCTTTTAATGGCTCCTATAGTTCATAAACTAAAGTTATTTGTGTGTCCATCTCCTCTAGCTTTCAGAAAGAAAATTTTTTTCCTGCAAACAACTTTTAGTGCATGGCATACTGCAGTTAGCTGCACTGTTAAAACCAATCTGCCCTGGGTGTGACTCCCTGCCTTCCCCCAGACATTCCTAGGGTAATTAAAAAGTGTAATTAAAAGCTGTGATTAAAAATACCATTATTCAGTGAGTGAAAGTGAAGTCGCTTAGTCGTGTCTGACTCTGCGACCCCATGGACTGTGGCCTGGCAGGCTCTTCCGTCCATGAAATTTTCCAGGCAAGAATACTGGGGTGGGTTGCCATTTCTTTCTCCAGGGGGTCTGCCGACCCAGGGATCGAACTTTGGTCTCTCACATTGCAGGCAGACTCTTTACCGTCTGAGCCACCAGGGAAGCCCAATTATTCAGTAAGTATGAATATTTATTGTGTCTCTAAGTTCAGGCAACATGAGTAGTTTTCAAATTGTAAAATGGCACAGGTAGTATGTTAATAAACACTTGGTAAAATGAAATAGGGTAAAGAGGCAATGTTACATAACTGGTCAGGAGGTGATATCGAAGTTCAGACCTACAAGATTACCTCAATTGTAACCTGAAGAGCCAGCTACTGAAGTCTGGCAGAAGTGCAGTCTAGGATTGGGGAACAAATGTAAAAGCTCAACTGTGTTTGCATCTTAGCTGAAAAACGTTAGGTATGTTCCATACAATTGTTCATTCAGCGTTCTAATCTCTACAAGATGAGAAAAAGGAATCCACCCCTCATATACTTAAGGTTCAAGAGATTTGGACAGGAAAGCACTCAACACAGGCAAAACCACTACAATATTGTGAAGTAATTAGCCTCCAATTAAATTTATATTAAAAAAACACACACACACACACATGGCCTAGCAGTAAATGCTCAACACAGCATTATTTTAGGGTTTTACTATTGAGATTCCCATGTGCCACCTGGACCCGCACTGACCATAGATAATTTGAAAGGACTTACATTGGTGGACTGGACCAGCATCTCTTCTCCCCTAACTGAAGCCTGTTCTGAACTACAAAAACGATTCCTATGCAGGGCAGGGCCTGCCTCCACATGTTACTTGGATACAAACACTCTAACTCTGCGAATGTATATTTCCTTATTTGCAACAAGATCAACAGCAAAGCTGAAGTCTGAATCCCAGTCCCTGTATAGGTTTGTGTGTGACCTTGGGCGGCCCTTTCTCTTTTCGAACCTTTGTTCCCCCACCGGGGTCTCTGGTTCCCTGCGTCCCGCGCTCACCGTAGCGGGCCCAGAGCTTGGGCTGCACATCCGAGCACTCGCGGATTAGGATGGGCAGGTCGGGATTCGCTTTCTTCAGCTCCACATAGCGTTTCTCAATGAAGTCCCTGCGGGGGAGGAGAGAGCACCGCGCATGTGGTATGGGCACGGGCCTCTCCAGACACCCGGGAGGTCGAGGTCATGACCCTGGCGCCCCGAAGCTCACCCGCCTCACTGGGCCGCGCCTCACCTGACGCCCTGGCTGCCGGGCGAGCGCTGGCACAAATGGATACGAATTTCACGAAGGCCCAATTTGCCTCGGACTCCACGAATCGCTGCAGACGCCGCCATCTCAGCTAGTACTCAATCATCCATCCTAGACCTTCCGGTAATCCTATCAAATCAGCTTCGGACGCTCCAGCCCCACGATAGGTTGGCTACGCAAGGGGCGGGGCCACGCTTAGCCAATGCCATAAAAGCATTGCCAGTCAACGCCCGCTCTGATTTCTCCGCCCGCGGCCGAGACGGAAAAGCTGGGGCCCGAAAGGAATTGTGGGTGGTTTCCTGAGGTGCATTGTGGGGAGGTTCCTGTAGCATTGTGTTGTTGCCGGATCCTCGGTCGTTGTTGAGGTTGAAACACCGCGGACGAAATGCCGGAGCGAGATAGTAAGGCTCGGGTCATCTCTCGTTTTTTCCCCCGCGGGACTCGGGACATGTGGCGTGTTAGTTTGGCCTCAGAATTTAAGCCGTATGTGTGGGGGGTGGGGCGGAGTGGAGGCGGGCCGGGAGTGTGACGCTTGGACCCTAGCGAAGCAGTTGGGCCCCGAACGAGGCCGGGAAATTCCAGACTGTCCCTAAATCTTGTTCTTGCCCCAGCCCAAGACAGATAAGATTTATCTGTGAGCCTTCCCCAATCCCTATCACTTAATTTTCAGTTACGTCAATTTATTTTTTGCGTAGTATCTTAGATGTCATGTTCAGGATTTCTTGGCTGATCCTTCAGCCTGGTTTTAGGGGTCCCCTCCTCTGCGCTCCTGTAGCTCCTTGTATTTTTTGCTTTAGCATTTTTTACATTGTATTGTCAGTGTCGCTGTTCTTGACTTTTTTCCCCACTAGATTGTGAGCAAGTTGACAGGAAAAGACATCTGTATTGTTCACTACTGAAGCCCCAACTTTTGCACAGGACCTGACTCTAAAGAGATTTATTAAATTAATATCAATTCTTTTTCTTAGGCGAGCCATTCTCCAATCCCTTGGCTCCAGATGGCCACGATGTGGACGATCCTCACTCCTTCCACCAGTGAGTGTTTTGATGTAGAACCATGGGAATGTGCTGGGGAATGAGCAAAGTGGTGGTGGTGATGGTGAAAGAATTTTGAATGTCTTGTCAGGAAGAATGGTCAGAGAATCATACCACTTGCCCTATTATCTCTGTGAACTTTAACTGGGTCAGGCCAACTCATAAAAGTGTTAGAGGGGAAATAATGTCAGGGTGAGTGCTAATTTTTTAGAATTCATGTTTAATTTTGCGTTATTTAGGAATTTTTGTATAAAATTAAAACATCAGAACGAAGTCAGTGTTGTCTTTGATAACATTCCCAATTTCATTCCCTTTTTTAGAGGTAACCATTTTACCTTTTTTACACATATCTTTTTTTTGCTACTCTTTTAAAATGCATTTATACACATGCACTTATATCTCAGTAAAATATATCATTGCCTTGTGAGTTAAAATATTAAAATTAAGTGATGTTACATTGTGTGTATATAATTTTGCCATCTGATGATCTTCCCTTCTCAATATCTTAGCCCTTATTTTCATGGCAGTGACAAGGACTTCTTTTTTTTTTTTAAAGTTTGTCTTTTGTCAATTTAATTTGCAAATCTGTGGTACAGAATATATATATAAATATAAGAGGGTAGAAGGAATGTTTTTCCTACCCTACTTGTTACCTACATACTTGTTGGCGTCAGGTATACTAATAGCCAGTCCTACTTGGTTCTTGTTCTGCCTCAGCAGCAACAGAATCCAACCCTCACCCTTAGTGAGATACTCAACTTCATCTTTCTCCCAGGCAAGATACCCTGCCTTCATCTTCCCTCACAGCCTGTCCTTTGGCTTTCTCTTAGCTCACACGTTGTCTCATCAGTGTCCCTCCAGGCGTGAGCATGGGTCCCCAGACTACCTGGCAGAGAGAGGCATGTGAGGTTTATGTAGTAAGTGTCCCGGTGGCTGGAGCTGGACTCTGCCACACAGTATACACAGAAGTGATTCCATCCCGGTGCCACCAGCTGTGATGGCTGTACATCCCCCACATAGGTTTCTAAAATGCTGGTGAATCAGGGCCAGGGCTCAGACCCCAAAATCCCACCCTCGGAACTCTGTAGTATGGGATAGATGTGTCCTAGTGACCCCAAGTGGAAATGTAGTCAGCCCTGAAGTAGGGATGCACATCTCTGCTGAAGGACTCCCTTCTTGACAACTCTAGTCAGGCTTCTGCAGGGCTTATATTTTTTACCAGGTCTCTTGAACCCAGTTTTAGCAAATAATTCTGTTAGGGTATGGAGAATACCATCCATCCATCCATCAATCAAAGAGATCTAGTCACGCCTCTTGCTAATCTAATCAAATTCATCTTCCACTTTGATGTCGAGTAATTTTCCATAAATTCCCTATTGTCTCTGTTGTATTCAGAGTTGAATTTTGATCCCTATTCCCTTTTGCAATAGTCTTAATTCATATTTTGGTAGTGTTGAAGAGTCATTTTTGGGGAGACCTAGCAGGATTCTTGCCTAGAGAATCCCAGGGATGGGGGAGCCCTGTGGGCTGCCGTCTATGGAATCGCACAGAGTCGGACACGACTGAAGTGACTTAGCAGCAGCAGCAGCAGGATTCTTTGCTACAGTGGGCTCAGCAGGCCAAGGAAGAGGCCTACTCTGAAGAGAGTTCAAAGGAAACTTACTTGAGTTTGGTCATTGTATCAGTTAAAATTACATCTTATACCATTAGTGCTATGTTCTCCACATTTGGGAAATACTGTCACAGTTTATTTATTAATAGTCTCCAGCGAGAGTTTAGGTTGTTCCCAAGTTTTTATTATTTTCAAAACTGTAATTAGATCTCTTTCACAGGCTTATACACATAATGCCAGTAATTGACCAGGTTAAATACAGTTGCGTGGAGTTGCTGCATCATAGGATATTACACATTTAAATCTTAAGAAAGATACTGGCAAATCATCCTCCTAGTTATCTATGCTGATTTATATTCCTGTCGGTGATACGAGAATATCCACTTCCCAAATTCTCACTCATTCTTGATTTATCAAACTTTTTAATCATTAGCACTGATGCATGAAAAAGGGCATGTTTTTGTTTTAATTTGTATTTCACTGATTTCTAGTAAAGTGAACCATATTTTTTACATATTCCTTTTCCAATTCTCATCGGGTACTAATTTGTAAAAATTTTTGCCCTTTAGATCAAAACTCACTAATGAAGACTCAGGAAACTTCTCATGACCCCAAGGGCTGCACCTACCTCTGCACCACCCTCTAAGTCACGTCACCATGAGTAAGTTCTGGGTTGATCCAATCTGTGTTCTGACTATTTCCTATGGAAAATTTATTGAACTAGATGTCTTAGGAACGTGAAAACCTTTTTTTTTTTTTTTAAGTCCATGGTTTTGATTCTTTCCCTGTTGAGATTGAAGCTCCAGGAAAGACTGGGATGCTCTAGGGATCTCAGTTTTTCTCAAAGTATGTTCCACGGATGATTTGTTGGACCAGCTAGAGTTGCTGCTGGTGCTTAAATAAGTAGATTTCTGAATCCATTCCAGCCCCACAGACTCAGATTCTAGGGCAGATAATTGGGTATATATAATTTTAGTATTCCTTTAGATGGTTGTGATGCTTTCTAAAATTTGAGAATGACTCACCTACAAATATTGACCTGGATCTCTGCCTGATTAAAACTGACAGTTTTTGCTTTGGTTAGTATTCTAGGCTTTTCTTTAATGCTCAAGGGCACTTCTTGGGGTTTCTGGGGCTGTGGCAATATTTTGCTATCTGTGAATTTCTTTTTTTGCTAGGATGCCAAGGGAGTACAATGAGGATGAAGATCCAGCTGCACGAAGGAGAAAAAAGAAAAGGTAAAGGAAGGTGGAGGAGTATTCGGTTTTGTGGTGGATGGTGTTTAGGGGTAAGGAAATAGGGGCTAGTTAGGAGCCAAGGGATTGAGATTTTTCTTGCTTATCTTGAGGTTCTCTGCTTTCATAGTAGAGAGGAATGATATTTAGAATGGCAGTTTATTTAGCAGTTTAGGGCTTTGGAGCCACCTTGTGTTTTAATCTCGTCTTTACCAGTTTCTTGCTGGATATTCTTGGGCATTTTGCTCAACATCTCTAATCTTCAATATTCTCATGGGTAGAATGAAGATAGTGATAATAATTTTTATTAGGTTGTCATGAGGATCAATTGTGACAGTCCATGTAAACAGTACCAGTTCCTGGCATATAGTAACCATCCGTCGATCTTAGTTGCCACTGTCATCGTTGTTATTGCTATTATTTATATGACACCAAGCTTTCTGGATCTCGAACTTTACTTTTTCCTCTCCTTGAGGAGGACTGGCAAGAAATGACCTATTTTCAGGTGAAATTTGGAAGGTGATAAAAATTCAGGTGACTTTCTGGTTGCCGTATGGAAAAGTCTCATACCTGTAGAGACTCAGTGGGTGATAGTGAAGGATTCTGAAGTGACAGATGGAGTATATTGAGGTGGCTTTAGAACAGCATATCTGTTAGCTGGAAGAAGCTGTAGCTCTAATTTTGAGGACTGCCAAGAGGTGGCCAGGTACTTCTCTGGTGGTCCAGTGGCTAGGCTAAGACTTCGCCCTCCCAATGCAGGGGGCCTGGGTTCAGTCCCTGGTCAGGGAACTAGATCCCACATGCCCAAGCAAAGATCGAAGATCCCTCGTGTCACAATAAGACCTAGTGCAGACAAATAAATACTAAAAACAAAAAGAGGTGACCAGCAGTTCTGTCAGGACATATATGAGCTTTCAGCATAGAGTTTTGGATGAAGCTATAAAGAAACAGGCAGAAACAGGCTGAGGCTCACACATTTGCCTTTCCCTGGTCACAGTTATTATGCCAAGCTTCGCCAACAAGAAATTGAGAGAGAGAGAGAACTAGCAGAGAAGTACCGGGACCGTGCCAAGGAACGGCGGGATGGCGTAAACAAAGATTATGAGGAAACGGAACTGATAAGCACCACGGCTAACTACAGGGCTGTGGGCCCCACTGCTGAGGCGTGAGTACTGAGCGGGCCAGGGCATGATTCTCAGCATTGCAGAGTCATACAGTGGCAGTATGAATTCTTCACATTTTCTTTGCTCTGGAAAGTCTTCCTCATATCAAGCCATTTCAAGAGGTGCTTCCCGCCCACAAAGGATTTTTTTTTTCCCCACTAGGCTTTATTTTTCAATTTATTTATTCAAAGGCTAGTTCTTATGTGGTCTATTTCATTCTCCAGGGACAAATCAGCTGAGAGAAAAGGAGACAGTTGATCCAAGAGTCTAAATTCTTGGGTGGTGACATGGAACACACCCATTTGGTGAAAGGCTTGGATTTTGCTCTGCTTCAAAAGGTGAGCCTTCGTTGGTAGGTGGAGAGTAATACTGAATGCTCTTTTAAGGGCCTTTTTGGGTGACGGAGACTGCCCTTAGTTCAAACCATCTAAAAGGTCTAACGGTGACCCTTCTGTAGGACTAGTTGCTATTTTTCCTTCAAGTCTCAGCCTCAGTTTTATCTTCCTGGGGAAGCAAACCTTCCCATGTCACCTAGGTATGTTTGTCTCCCCGCTCCTCACCTCCTACTACCTGCACACTTGCATAGCTCTTCTGTTTTATTTATAGCAGTTATCACATTTTGTTGTTTAATTTGTCTGCATTTCTTTTTGTAAGCCCCATTAAAACAAGGACTATATTGTTTTCTTTAGTATTGAAGTCTTGGTTCCTGGCACAGTGTGGCATAATGGTGTTCAGTAAAGATATGTAAAGTGAATAAATGGGTAAACCTTAAGTGTTTTCCTGTCAGGTACGAGCTGAAATTGCCAGCAAAGAGAAAGAGGAGGAAGAAATGATGGAAAAGCCCCAGAAGGAAACTAAGTAAGTAAACATCAGGGAGAGCTTGAGAGTTTAGAAAGGTGGGGCCAAACATAGGAACACATTTAGCAAGAATGTTCTTTCTGTCTTTTCAGGAAAGATGAGGATCCTGAAAATAAAATTGAATTTAAAACACGTTTGGGTGAGTACAGAATTTCTGCACTAGTACCTCTGCATTCCAGATGACTTGTAGGGAATTTAGTGCTCTGGGCAGGATAGGGTTCCCTTCTCCCTCAACCTACTTTTATCTCTTTTTTTGTCCCTAAACCAGGTAGCTCCCACATACTACTCCTATTAATAGAACTCAGATGTGGACTTATTAATATATATTACTAATGTCCCTGGTAGTTATTTCATATATATTACTAATGTCCCTGGGCTTCCCAGGTGGCGCTAGTGATAAAGACCTGCCTGTCAATGCAGGAGATCCAGGAAATGCAGTTTCCATCCCTAGGTCGGAACGATCCCCTGGAGGAGGGTGTGGCAACCCACTCCAGTATTCTTGCCTGGAAAATCCCATGGACAGAGGAGCCTGGCAGGCTACCGTCCATAGTATGGGTTGCAAAGGGTCGGATATGACTGAAGCAACTTAGCACACTCACACGCACTAAGGTCCCTTCAGTTAGGCTGGACTCTCTCTCAGATTTGGGCTTATCCATTAAGGGAGGTAGCATGGTTGGTGATTAAAAACTCAGAATTCGGAAACCTGCATTTGAATCCTGTGGTGAAATCATGCAAGGCATGTGATTTGGGGTGCAACCAACACAGTTTCTCAGCTCCTGCTTGTCCACTTGCAAAATAGGGTTAATATACCTCATGAGATTATTGGGACAAAGAGAAATAATATGTGTAACATGCCTATCACATTGGGCATGTAGTAGTGCTATTTTTCCCCATCTTCAGATCTTTATCAGTATTAGTGTAAACTTCATCCTTCTTCCTCGCAGGGCCTAATACAGTGCTAGGCACACAGTATTCAGAAGGCAGTGTAAGAAGGGTGGATAAGAGCTCAGACTTTGGAGTTAAATGGCCAAGGTCCCATTCTTTGTTCTGTTTCTTAGTAGCTCTAGGAGTGCAGTAGTCAGATGACTTAAGTGGTAGTAAATCACCTAACTCTCAGACTTGGTATTCTTATCAGCTAAAAGTAAACTGTAGCTGTTGTTGTAGAAGGTTCTTATTGTTGCTGTTTCTTTTTTTATAGGCCGAAATGTTTACCGCATGCTCTTCAAGAGCAAAGCATATGAGCGGAATGAGCTGTTTCTTCCAGGCCGCATGGCCTATGTGGTAGACCTGGATGATGAGTACGCCGACACAGACATCCCCACTACTCTTATCCGCAGCAAAGCTGATTGCCCCACCATGGAGGTGAGTGACCCAAGTCCCAAGAGCTTGCCACGTGAGCCTCAAACCTGGTAATCAGCCTTGATTTGCCCTGAGCCTCATCTACCACATTTAACCAAGTCCTGTCCACATTTTAACCTCCCAAATCTCCGTTGAATCCATTGACTTTTCTGTCTTTGCCAGTAACACAGTAACATTCCATTCTTAGCCATCATCTCTTGCTGAAACTATTAAAAGAGGCTCCTAATTAGTTTCCACACTTCCACTCTGTTTCTCTTTCAGTATTATATTTACTTTTTTTATTATTGAGCTGTAATTTACATACCATATAATTCATCCCTTTAAATTGTACAATTCAGTGGCTTTTAGTATATTCATAGAATATACTGTGAATGTGAACTGGCATCAAAATCAATTTTAAAACATTGTCATTAAAAAAAAAAAACACCAAACATTTTTTATCACCCTCAAAAAGAAACCCTGTACTATATGGCCATTACCACTTCCCGTGTCTTTCCATCCTCTTTTCCATTATTTTTATACATGACTAGAGTGATCATTCCACAACATGAATTTTGTTTCATCACGGTTTAGAAGCTTTTGATGATTTCTTACTGTTAGGATAAAAAGCAAAGTCTTTATCATGGCCTGTGAGGCCCTGTATCTCTGGCCTTTGCAGTCTGTTTTTACCATGCTTCCCTGTTTTCCAATCATCCTGGCTTTCTTGAATGTACTAGATTCACTTTTGACCTAGGCCTTTGTATGCTGTTTCATCTGTCCAGAATGTCCTTTTACAACACTTCCTCTACCTGTCTTCACCTAGTTAATTTTCACCCATCCTTCAGTTTGTTAAAGTAAATGAATGAATAAATGAGGAGAGTCCTGCTCAGTGGGATAACATTCTTGGATTTTTCAGGCCCAGACCACACTGACTACAAATGACATTGTCATCAGCAAGCTCACCCAGATCCTTTCCTACCTGAGGCAGGGTACCCGCAACAAGAAGCTCAAAAAGAAAGATAAAGGTAACCTGGAGGGTTAGGGAGAGAAACCTTACCCTTTGAGGGGCATTTGAGGATGGAACCAAGATCTCCTAGAGCCTTCTGTTCTAGAGCATTGGGAGGCTCCTGGGGACCAGAGAAAAATGGGAGCAATGAAGCATTAGGAAGGGGATAGTTACATCTAGGTTCTGTCTGCTTGACCCACCCAGGAAGCAGTGGTCAGTTTTGAGGCATGGGGAGGGGAAGTAGGGATAGCTTTTGTTGTCCCATCTTTTAAAAAGAAGATGTATAAAAGGATATTGAGAGCTAGGGATCATGGTGAGGCTGGGTGGAAATTAACTCAGGAGTGTTTTCCTTACTCTTTATGTTACAGGGAAAATGGAAGAGAAGAAACCCCCAGAAGCTGACATGAAGTATGTATCCTAGCCCCTGACTCCTGATCTGAGGGAAGAAGGTCTTTTGGGTTTCCTGTCTTTGGCATTTGGGGGAAGCCTTGGTGTGAGAATCTGGAAAAATGACTGGGGGAGAGGGAAATATGTGTGACTTTGTCAGCTTGGGATCTCTGTTTTCCTAGTATATTTGAAGATATTGGGGATTATGTGCCCTCCACAACCAAGACTCCTCGAGACAAGGAGCGGGAGAGATACCGGGAACGGGAGCGTGATCGGGAGAGAGAGAGAGACCGTGACAGAGAGCGGGAGCGAGAGCGAGAGCGAGACCGAGAGCGAGAGCGGGACCGAGAACGAGAAGAAGAGAAGAAGAGGCACAGCTACTTTGAGAAGCCAAAAGTGGACGATGAGGTGAGTGGGAGTCCCGGGCACCAGATGGAGGGGCTGCCTATCATTGTGGCTGCCCAACCAGGTATAGAACCCCCATGAGTTACATAGGTGCCTCATGGCTCCATAGTGGCAACTGGGTCAACTAATCTGTCCTGGAAATGTGGTCAAGGGGTGGGGTAGCAAATTGTTTCAAACTTGGAGGAGAGATGAGTGGGCATCCTTTTTGGTGACACTCACTTCAGTTTCTGTTTTCTTTCCAGCCCGTGGATGTTGACAAAGGTGAATTGTACCTGTGGCATCTTGCATTGGCTCTGGCAGTGCTGCTTTGTTCTCGACTGAGAGTCTGACAGTTTCAGAGCTGCCAAGGGTGGGACCAGGGAACTTCCTATTCTGGGTTCTCGAAAGATCCATGCCTTGCTTTATTGGGTAGATAGAAGATAAGTGTGGAATTCAGTCTTCCTGCACAATAGTAGGTCATATTTGTTTGATGTAATTCTTCCAGCTGTGGGGTTCTGAGGATGTGAGGCAGGTTGAGCTAAGGATATTCTGGGTACACGACCGCATCTCAAGCAGAGTAGCTCATTTTGAGTTGAAATTTGATGAAAACTTCTTTAGATAAAAAAGAATTCTGTTGCTTAAAAAAATGTTCTTGCAAAAAGCACGGGTGGGAAGTGTGTTGTAGGGAAGAGGTTGTAAATTCTTTATTTAAAAGTCTGAACAGAGTTCTCTTTTGCGCAGGACCTGGATCTGCCAAGGAGTTGATCAAGTCCATCAATGAAAAGTTTGCTGGATCTGCTGGCTGGGAAGGCACTGAATCATATCCTTTATTTCAGTGTGTTCATGGGTTCTAGCAAACTGTTCTCTTTTCATTCCAACTCCACCTGCTTCCCCATAACCACCACCCCTTCCCCCTCACCCTCACATGTCTTGCTCTTAGCCTTTCGTGCTGGATTTTGACAAGGATGAAGTCATGATTTTCCCCCTTTTCAAAGGACCCATTCACGTTCTAGCCCTCTTCTTAAGAGTTTTCATGTTGGGGCTTCTAGCCCTTGGCCCTTCCTGCTTGAAGTTTTTCTGCTGTTGGTAGAATTATTTTCTTTAATGTAGCATATGCTGAAGAAGCCAGAGGACAAGAAGCAGCTGGGAGATTTCTTTGGCATGTCCAATAGCTATGCTGAGTGCTATCCAGCCACGTACGTGAGACTTTTTCTTTTTTTTCTTTTAATATTAGTCGTCACATAGCTTTTTATTTATTTGTAATTAATTTATTTTTGGCTATACTGGGTCTTTTTTGCTGTGTGCAGGTCTTTCCTAGTTGCGACGAGCGGGGGCTACTCTCTAGTTGGCAGTGGCTTTTCCTGTTGTGGAGCTCGGTTCAATAGTTGGGACCCACTGGCATGCGGAATCTTTCCAGATCAGGGATTGAACCTGTTCCCCTGCACCAGTGGGTGGATTCGTAATCACTGGACTACCAGGGCAGTCTCGAGACTCTACTGAAGAAGGCGACTGGGATGATTGGAGAACAAAGTTGGGGGTAGTAGCAGTGATGTGAAAATTTGACTTGCTGGAATCCAGGGATACTTCTTACTAGATAAAGTATTCTGTTAGGCTCCGTGTGGGAGGCCTAGGAGGGATGGCTATTCCTAGGCATATAGTCTCTTAGTAGGTAGGTTTCTGAATGAAGCATAGGAGTCTGGAAATCCACCATCTCTTTTAAACTGTTGCTTCTTTTTAGGATGGATGACATGGCTGTGGACAGTGATGAGGAGGTGGATTATAGCAAAATGGACCAGGTGTGGAGCTGGAAGATTGGATGGGGGCAGTTACTGTTTAACACATATCGCGTTTCCTCCTCCCCAAAGATCTGTCATTTCCTGAGGCTCATCTTCTGTTAGCTGAATTAGTAGGAGCAGTGGCATTGTGGGTCTTGGGCAGCTTAACTGTTTTAAAGCGTCACTACAAAGTCAAATGAGATAGGCCCAAGAATATGTTTCTTTTTATTTTATATAAAGTGCCAGGCTTTGACTACCATCTTGGGCAGTAAGCAGGCCTTTAGTGTACATGTAGACAAGGGCAGAAGCAATTTCAGGTTTTAGAAAATAACTGGCAGGAGAAAAAGAAAAATAACTTGAGTTTTATTATAGCCAGGATTGATATTTCCTCTAAGCCTTAAACAAACAAAAGCACCAAACACCAATAAGGGTGAAGAAGTGTCATCTTTTTCCTTGTTCCTTCTACTTTTGTGCTTAACAGCATGGTTTAATTCTGTTTTGGAGCCTTGCTTAACCCTGGCTCTGCTAGGTATAGTGTTGTGACCATGTCAAATTATGTTACTGCTTATTCTTCAGTTTCCTCATTAGGAAAATGGAGAGAACTCTTAAGTTCTCTCAGAACGTTTCTGAGAAAATTAAATAAGATACATGTTAAGTGTGCAGAATAATGCCTGGCCCATAGGAGTGAGTGAAGTGAAAGTCGCTCAGTTGTGCGACTCTTTGCAACCCCATGGACCATACAGTCCATGGAATTCTCCAGGCTAGAATACTAGAGTAGGTAGCCTTTCGCTTCTGCATTGGATCTTCCCAATCCATAGTAAGTACATAATTAACACTTAACTATTGTTTATTAAGGTAGGATTTATTAATGATAAAACCTGGGATTATGGGAGAGCCTGGCTTTAATCAAGGGCTAAAATTTGATTTCCACTGACAACTTTTCCTTCTCTGTCCCCCCATTCTGTCCTGCAACAGGGTAACAAGAAAGGTCCTTTAGGCCGCTGGGACTTTGACACCCAGGAGGAATATAGCGAGTAT
Organism: Aepyceros melampus; assembly: GCA_006408695.1. Taxonomy (NCBI): domain Eukaryota; kingdom Metazoa; phylum Chordata; class Mammalia; order Artiodactyla; family Bovidae; genus Aepyceros; species Aepyceros melampus. Next base: position 161,562 of record SJXQ01004818.1, on the reverse strand, counting down.
ATGAACAACAAGGAGGCTTTGCCCAAGTGAGTCTTGGTACTGAATAGAGCCAAGAGTGAGGAGAGGGATGAGGGGTGGTTGTAGAGGGTGTAGTCTGGCTGAAACATCACAAAATCAGTTCTCTGCTCATAGGTCGTCTGGGAACAGCTTGCTACTGCTCTGTAACCTCTGATGCCTCCTTCCTTCAACTCCCCTTTTTTTCCCTTCAGAGCTGCATTCCAGTATGGCATCAAGATGTCTGAAGGGCGGAAAACCAGGCGCTTCAAGGAAACCAATGACAAAGCAGAGCTTGATCGCCAGTGGAAAAAGATTAGTGCGGTAAGTGGGACTGGTTCTGGGTGGGAGGGCCTGAGCTGGGAAGACATACTTGCCCACAGATTCAGGAACCAGGTAAGGGGTTGGAGAGCCATGGAAGTAGGAGAGAGGTCAGCCTTGGGTTTCAGGTGAGCTTAGAATGGCAGTTTATGAACTATAACTGTTGTTCTTGCAGATCATTGAGAAGAGGAAGAAGATGGAAGCTGATGGGTGAGCAGCATATTTTTCCTCTGTGGGACTGGTGAGAATTGCTTAGTATATTGATCTTATGTTCATTTCTCCTTCTATTGCGAGTTGAAGTGAAAAGACCAAAATACTAAAATCTCTGGTTCCAACTCCAAGAATAATCTCCACAAGGATACTCCCCACTGCTTGCTTTATACAATTCCAAAAAAAAAGTTGAAGGATTTTTTTGTGTGTGTTAATGTATATAAATTTTATTGTATAATGTTTTGATCCCATTAAAGTTGGTTAACCTGCTGTCTTATGTATGTTGAGGGCCCAGGTACATCAAGAAGTCTACTAATCCCACTGATGGTATTAAAAACCACATGGAAAAAGTCAGCTCAGTCCTTTGCTGAGCTGTGTTTCTGTTAATAGATTCCTAAGCATTATATATAGTAGCCAGGATACCCAGTGGAGAAGGGACGATTGACCCTCACTGATAGCACAGAAAAGCAAAGATGATTGGTGTTAAAGAGCAGACTCATCTGGGGACCTAGTCTTAGGGTAGAAGTTCTCTGGGACTTAGGGTTAACCCAGTGGGCTTCCAGTCTGATCCCAAGGTTGTGGCACGACTGGGCTCTAGGTGAAGGTACCCAATGAGAAACACTGCTGGGAACAAAAAACCTTTCACAGATTTATGCCCTGCTGGGATCTTCAGTAATTCCAAGCAGAAATTACTGCTTATTGGGTTGGAGAGGAAGTGAGGAATCCCTCACTTGAGGAATCCCTGTCCAAGATAAGAGGGGTTTGGTGCCCTTCAACACTGAACAGTTTGTCAAGGCCTAGGTATGGGCTCTCTGGCCTTCAGCTCACTCCTTCACCACCCTTTTCTCAGCTTAACTGCCAGCACTTTGGTACTTGTCAACAAAGGTCACAATTTATTTCTGGCTGGTCTGTAGCTGCCACTGCCTGCCCAGAGGTACAACCTGAGGGCTTACAAGATCCAAGAAAAGCTAGATGGCTACCTTAGCCATTGCCTTTGGTTACTTTCACCTTGAGAGAGTAAGAGTTTTTTGAGGAAGCCAGCTTTGTGCATGGCATCTAGGAGGCTGAAATTGGGCTCTGTCTGCAATAACACCTAGATGGGTAATTTCAGACAGTAAGTGATAACCTGATTTCATGGTTGTTGGCAGCAGTCACAGGGAAAAGGTCACAGAAACCGACCTGGCTCAGATGAAGATACCTAGAGGGTCACTTAAGATCCAGACCTGGGGGTTGACTGCCAGTTTAAAATAAGTTTCTGCAAGTACCACCAAGCCTTGTGGAAGTAACCAGGTGGCTGCATCGTGAGGAACAAGGACTCACAAGACCATACAAGGGACTTGGAGCCTCGCTGAGGTCTCTAACCTCACTTGTTTCACCTCTTCTTAAGGGAGCTGGGTATCAGCATGTAAGATGTCTTAGAAGACTTATACTACAATGTGAGAACATTCTCCAGACAGGAGCCCATGCTCCTCCTCATCTGTCCCACAATACAGAGTGCTATCATCTTTGCAGAATCTTTGGTAATCAGAATGTCAACTGTTGTGCCAATTTTTTCTTTTCAGCAACTCCTTGCCAGCTCAGCACTGCTGGCCCAGTCCTGCTGAGAGTCTGCAGCCAAACAGCAGGAACTGATGGGGCACTGTTGCTTTGGCTAGGAGGATGTTCAACATCCATCCGTGGCTGCAGCTTAAGTGTGAGTGGGCTGCCTGCTGTCAGGGACCCCAGCAAGTCAAATTCTTGCGGTGTGGGCTTTTGTTGCTTACTGTTCAAACTGGTTGTGGCTCATCTTGGTCTTTCACCAAGCCATGAATGACTGGTGTCCTCCTCTCCTCCCCTGAGAGCAGGCAGTCATCCGTACCTTTTGGGGGTGGTGGTTCCCTCACTAGGTCGTGTCTGACTCTGGGACCCCATGGACTGCAGCACGCCAAGCTTCTCTGTCTTTCACTATCTCCTAAAGTTTGCTCAGATTCATGTCCATTGAATCTGTGATGTTACATAACCATCTCATTCTCTGTCGCCCTCTTCTTTTGCCTTCAATCTTTCCCAGTATCAGGGTATTTTCCAGAGAGTAGACTTCGCATCAGATGGCCAAAGTATTGGAGCTTCAGCAACAATTCTTCCAATGATATTCAGGGTTGATTTCCTTTAAGATTGACTGGTTTGATATCCTTGCTGTCCAAGGCACTCTCAAGTCTTCTCCAGCACAATTCAAAAGCATCAGTTCTTCCCGGCTTAGCCTTCTTTATGGCTGTCAGCCTGTATCAGGAAAACGCAGTTCCCATCTTCAGGTGAAGAGGCCAAGGAGGGGGTTGACGGTTGTGCTGTATAGCCAGCCCAGCAACTCTCCATTGCAACGCATGGAAGTACCGGGCTTAAGCGGCCGAGCTCCTCCGTTCTTTTCCACCTATCAGCGAGTCCGGCTCCGCCTCTTCCGGGTTATGGAGAACGCCTAAACGCCACTTCCTGTCCAGCCCCTCAATCCTGAAGCGGTTCCCTGAGCCGTCCCTATCTCTGTGTAGCTGGTTCTTGGGTTCACTTCCTGGTTCCTTCGCGGCTCAGGTCGACTGGTGCATGGACCGCATGTGTGAGGAGAGGCCCGCGGAGGATGGGAGCGACGAGGAGGATCCCGACGCCACGGAAGCCCCAGCCCGGATCCGGGACACTCCGGATGATATCGTCCTGGAGGCTCCGGCTAGTGGGCTGGCGTTCCATCCGTCTCGCGACCTTTTGGCAGCGGGGGACGTGGACGGGGACGTGTTTGTGTAAGTGCGGGGCAGAGATTGGGGCGTGAAGAGTGTGGTGGGCCTGGGCGTGCTCATTCTGGAAGCTCCTCAGGAATGGAGCTGGGATGAGGAAAGAAAGTTATAGGGAGATTAAGTTTACAAGACTCAAATCTTGTCTAGTTCGTTTAATAACGTTCGGCTTTAAGCAGGTTACCACGCAAATCTCTTAAAAGAATTGAAAGAGTGGCTGGAATGCCCTAACGGAGCCCGGACAAGCAGGCTGACAAGTAGGCCTTCAGGACACTTACTTCCTACCGAAATATGTATTATTCTGAAACAGGACCAACTGGGCCCCCTGCTTTCCCTTCTTGCCCATTTTAACTGATTTTTTAAAAACACAGATCCGACCCCTTCACTTCCTTGATACAATCCTTCAATAGTTTACCTTTGTTTTTAGGATTCAGATTCCTTAATCTGGTTTAGGGCCTTGACCTGGCCCTTGTTCAGTTTTTTTGCTTTCTGTGCTTATTCATTGTTACCTTTTAAAAAATGGACCTTGAGGGCTCAGCTCCTTTGCTCATGTTATCCTTCTGCCTGGAATTTCCCTCTTGCACCTGTTGTCCCAGAGTTCTCAGCATCTCCTCACTCTTCCAAGGTGGTGCAGACTAAATTAGATTACCTGTTAGATGCTGTCTTGGCACCAGATACCTTTTCCTCCTAAACTGCATAATGATGTGTAATTTGTGTAATGATTTGAACGCTCTCTCCTCCACTAAAAAGTTAACTTTTTTGACTTCGCCCCACAGTAAAAATACCTTTTATGTTTTGTGTGGTGTACTTGGATATTTTCTGGTTTATTTCATCCTATTGTAATCGTGGGCATAGAGAAAATGCTCACTGCAACTCACTAATGGATCACGACTAGAGTTGGAAATGCGGTGTTCTGGAGTGTATAATCTGTAGTCTGTTTAGTTCTTATTATGTCTGCTGCTTCTAGCCCAGAGTGAGTGCTCAATACATGTTTCCTTTTTGAATAAAAAATATAAGTTGGAAGCCGTGAAAAACCATTGAAGGCCCTAACCAGGAGTTGTTCTATCAGATTTACTTAATGGATTTAAATCCCAAACCCTCATTAGCTAGTGTGAGCAAGTTAAATTTTTTTTTTTAATCTTTGGAAATGGGAACAATGGATAATTCCCTGGTGGTCCAGTGTTTAGGACTTGCTGCTTTCACTGCCAGGGTCCCAGTTTCGATCCCTGATTGGAGAACTAAGATCTCACAAGCTGAATGGCACAGCCAGAAAAAAGCAAAATAACTAATACTTATTTTGTAGAGAGGTTTACTATTTCTGTCCATGTTTTCAGTGTCAGGTACTTGGGAGTCAACTTTCTTCATACCCCTCATGGCTTCTGTTTGTCTCCTCTTCCTACACTCAGCCACTGCCTTTGGAGGCCTTGAAGTTAACTCATGACCATTCCAGAGAGGTTCTTTTGCCCAAAGAATTCAATTCAGACTTCTGTTTGGCCTGCATGATTGTTTTAAGCCCAGTTCAGCTCATCTTTCAAGATTTAGCCATACCTCTCTTGCCACTTGAACTCTCCTCATCCCTTTTTTCTGCCCTGGGAAGGACATCAGCATCTGTCTCTAGTATCTGCCCCTTGTTCTCTGCCAGGTGAATTACTTATTCTTCGTGATCCAACTCAGGTGTCATCAACATAGTTAGCTTTCCAAGACTCTCTTCCCTTCCAAGGCATCATTCAGTTTGTGAATATTTATTAAGCAGCTTTTTCATGTTAGCCACTGGGACAGAACATTTATTGGACCCTTTTTGAAAATCTGCTGAGGCAGGCACTGTGGATAATCTGTGGACAGGTACTTGCCTCAAAGCTGAGCTTACAGGCTGGTACCTCTCTGTTCTCTCTCCCTTTTCATCCTACCACTGTTTTAGCATGTGGTCACAATGTGCTATAATTAATTGTGGCTTCCCTTAGCTCCCCTGGGCTTCCATGGTGAAGAATATGCCTGCAGTGCAGGACACTTAGGTTTGATCCCTGGGTGAGAAAGATCCTGGAGAAAGGAATGGGTACCCACTCCAGTATTCTTGCCTGGAGAATTCCATGGACAGAGGAACCTGGCGGGCTACAGTCCATGGGATCGTGGGGTTGTAGATGACTGAGTGACTAACACTTTCACACTTAGCTCCCATAGACCTGGAGTGTTAGTTCTCCATCTTTATTAATCTTTACATTTCCAACCTCTGGCCTGTTCTGTTGTTAGTTTTGAACTTCCAGAGTGATTCAGACCTAATCTTTCCCCAGGCTTGGGTTTCCAATGATGAAGAGGGATGGGGGTGGGATGAGGTCCCAAAATATACATTGAGTGAAAAAAGATCAAACATTTGAAGCTCACTGAAAATGGGAGAATGGGATGGTATGCTCCTTGGGCTTGGAGGTGTACAATCAGTAACTCTAGGTAGATGGAAAGCTGGCTAGTTGGTGGTACACTGCCAGGTGAGGTCTGGGGTCATTTATTGTTCTTTTGTTCTCCCCAGCTTTTCCTACTCCTGCCAAGAGGGAGAAACCAAGGAGCTCTGGTCCTCAGGTCACCACCTCAAGTCCTGCCGAGCTGTTGTCTTCTCTGAAGATGGACAGAGTGAGTATTAGGGAAGGCTGCCAGCAATGTGGGGGTGGGAAGGGAGCAATGAACAGGACCATGACCTGGGCATTTCCCCTCCGTCTGCCAGAACTTGTTACTGTCTCCAAGGACAAAGCCATCCATTTTCTAGATGTGGAGCTGGGCAGACTGGAAAGACGCATTTCCAAGGCTCACAGGTAAGGGGAAGCTGATTGTGTGTTGAGATAAAGGGTAAGGATTGATTGGTACATCCCTACTGGGACAAAGGTGCTCCAGGAAATTCTGTATGTCTCTAGTGCCCCCATCAACAGTCTGCTGCTGGTGGATGAGAATGTTCTGGCCACTGGGGATGATACAGGTGGCATTCGCCTCTGGGACCAAAGGAAGGAGGGCCCCTTAATGGATATGCGGCAGCATGAGGAGTACATTGCTGACATGGCTCTGGATCCCGCCAAGAAGCTGCTGCTGACAGCCAGGTACAGCCTCAAAGCTGTGTCCCACCCCTTTTCCTATATCACATCCCTCAGTGAGTACCTCCAGTCCTGCTGCTTTGCTCTCTCTATAGTGGAGATGGCTGCCTCGGTGTCTTCAACATCAAGCGACGGCGGTTTGAGTTGCTCTCTGAGCCCCAATCTGGAGACCTCACCTCTGTCACACTTATGAAAGTACAGCTGGGTTGGGTGGGATGAGGGTGTGATAGGGACTTGATCTGATGTGGCTGCACAAACCTGTTTTGCCCTGTTTCCTTGCAGTATGGGAAGAAGGTGGCATGTGGCTCCAGTGAAGGTACCATCTATCTGTTCAACTGGGATGGCTTTGGGGCCACAAGTGACCGCTTTGCCTTGAGAGCCGAGTCATTGACTGCATGGTTCCAGTGACGGAGAGTCTGCTGTGCGCTGGCTCTACTGATGGAGTCATCAGGTGAGAGAAACCAGATGGCCCTCAAGTCATAGGAAGGGCAGACCTAACCAACCCATACCCAACACTTTTCTTTCTGCCCAGGGCTGTCAACATCCTGCCGAACCGAGTGGTGGGCAGTGTGGGTCAGCATGCTGAGGAGCCTGTAGAGAAACTGGCTCTCTCCCACTGCGGCCGTTTCCTGGCCAGCAGTGGCCATGACCAGCGACTCAAGTTTTGGGACATGGCCCAGCTGCGGGCTGTGGTTGTGGATGACTACCGCCGACGCAAGAAAAAGGGAGGACCACTGCGGGCACTGAGCAGCAAGGCCTGGAGCACTGATGACTTCTTTGCAGGACTGAGGGAAGAGGGAGAGGATGCCACAACTCTGGAGGAGGAGAGTGAGGATGACAGTGACTGAAGGGATGAGCTGAACCTCAGGATGGGTTCTCAGTGGACAAAAGTCTTGTTTTCTGGGTTGGATCCCTAGAGAAGCTGGAAACTGAAAATGTCCTATTGTGCACCACAAGAAGATGCTCAGGATCAGCATATTGCTGTGAGGAAGTACTGGCTTTGTAGCAGCTGCTCACTCCGCCAGTGTAAGACAAAGCCCACAGTTGGGGCAAGACAGCACGGACACAGGTATACACCAACCAGGGGTTTAATATAAATACAACCAGCATAGAAGAATTCAAAACTGCACATACAACAAAACCACAATACCAGGTGGTGGGGGCAAAGGCTGATGTTTGACACTTTGGCTCCACCAGCCCTCAAATAAAAACTTCAACAAAGACGACAAAACAGGGAAATAAACAAAAGATTCATACTAAACTGTGGGAGGAGGAGAGAGGGTGTGTGTGTATGTGTGTGAGACACAGAACACCTTGGGGTCAGATGAAACCCCAGAATGGGAAAAGGGAAGTTCCCTCACCACAACTTTGGCCAAACCTGAGCTGCCCCCAGGTGTTCTGGGGCCCTCCCCAGCTGGGAGGCTGTGTCAGGTCTAGGGCAGGGTCTATGCTCCTCCCCTTCTTGGGATCAGATAGTGGCTGCCCAGGCCTGCTGGGCCGGGTGCAGACAAAGGCTGCCTGTAGAGAGGATAAGGTCACTGCTGAACCATGGTACCTCCTGCCTCAGCCCCAGCAGACCAAAGGAGGCTGGCCCTAGACTCACTCATTGCCTCCAGCAGCCGTGCAGATACTGCATCTTTAGCCACCTCATGCCCATCCTGCCCATCTGGGGTCAGCACAACCCAGATGAGGCCACTGAAGGGCACTGGATGCCCAGGGATCACCACCTGGTACCAGAAGCGGTGCCAGCCAGCAGGGCTTGTGCCCAAACACTTGGTGAGGAACACTGGGCTGCCCAGCTTCATCCGGTGGCACAGGAGCTGCAAGGCAACCTGAGACCCTTGGAACTCAAGCCCCTGGTCCCTGGCCAGGGCTAGTCGGCTGCCCTCTGGCTGTAGGCACTGTAGCGAGGTACCCATGAGCTGCTGGCGGAGTCGCTGCTTCAGGTCTGGCTTAAGCCACTCCACAGCCACCTGTTCTCCACAGAGGTGGGACTGCCCTGCAGGAAAAAGACAGAAACAGGGTAGGTCTAAGCCCCAGGCCCAAACTCCCAGACACTGAGTCCTTTGGAGTCAAATCTTTTTAATCTGTTAGTTGGTCAGTCCTGTCCAACTCTTTGTGACCTCATGGAGTGTAGCCCACCAGGCTCTGTCCACAGAATTCTCCAGGCAAAGATACTGGAGTGGGTTGCCATTTCCTTCTCCAGGCAATCTTCCCGACCCAGGAACTGAACCTGGGTCTCCTGCACTTCAGGCAGATTCTTTACTGTCTTAGCCACCAGGGAAGCCCCTGGAGTCACATAAGCCTATTTAACTTCTAACCTCCCCATTTCCTGGTGGTGGTACCCAAGTGTGCATGTGTGTATGCTTGGTTGTGTCTGGTTCTTTGCAACCCTGTTGACTGTAGTCCAGCAGGTTCCTCTGTCCAAGGATTTCCCAGGCAATACTGGAGTGGTGGTGATTTCCTCCTCCAGGGGATCTTGCTGAACCAAGGATCAAACTCCTGTCTCTTGAGTCTCCCACATTGGCAGTTGGATTCTTAAACCACTGAGCCACCAGGGAAGCCTGTGACCCCAGGCAACTTAATTTCTCTAGGCTTCACTGTATTTACAAAGGGACCTACCTAATAACTGCTACCTTCTAAGTTCCCTTGGGGTACTGGTTGATTACAGGCTTTGCCTACCTCATAACCATCATAATAGCTAAACTTTACCATGAATACTAAGAACTTGCCAAGAACAAAAGAATGTGCTAAAAGCTGTTTATTCTCAGTCTCAGGAAGCAGGTTCTACAATGTGTAAAAGGTGAGCTCAGTTGATTGCCTCTGGCAAGTCAATTTTTCTTAAACCAGTCTCCAATCTCAAGAGGGACAACGTTTTGTTTCATGACGGTGAGGAGGGTTAAGTCAGGAGATAATGCGTGGAGAGTGTTAAGTTTAGGTCACTGATAGCTGGTCCTAGCTGGTAGGACCAGTGAAAATATAAAAAACGTGAGGTCAAATAGTCTGTCTCAATTTGACCCTAAGCTCTAGCAGCTTTAACCCGCTTTGTTGAACTATGCTGACCTGTAGAGATAAGTGCCCGGCATAAAGTGTTTGCTCCTAACCAGCGGTTCCCC
>SJXQ01004818.1:58854-147470 GCA_006408695.1 Aepyceros melampus | reverse complement strand
GCGGTCAGCCACCTCAGGTGCCAGGCCCTTCTCTCCTACCATCTCATTCTTTACTTCCTCCCAGGACACCTGGGCAGACAGATACGGGTCAGGGAACCCTGGACAGCTTACCCAGGGCAGAGCAAGTATAAGCCCTCTTCAGGGGGTGTCTTGAGCAGAAGCTGCCTGTCAATGTATATCCTGGAGCTAATCTTCCTCTGTGGGCCTAGAGGCAGGGCCCTCTCTCTCCTAATCTTTTCTGTATCTCAGGGCAAGGTTGGACCTGGGAAAAGAAGAATCAAGTGTTTGGTGGTTACCTTGTCCAGCTTGTCCACTGAGGAGCAGATGGTGCGGAACTTGCTGTCTGGAACACCACAGATGGCAAACATCCCATCTAAGATGCGCCGATCATTCACCTACAGTGACCCAAGGCACAGTGATAAGGAATCTCTTTACATGGCCCTTTACAGTGCTAGATGCTTAGGCTCCTGTTGCCTCTGTACCAGGACCTTCTCCTCTGAGAGGCCAGGCCCAGCTTTGCCCCCGACAGCTCCACTCAGCTCTGACCTTGACCAAGAAGTCACCAATCTGGAGTGAACTCAGGATCTCACACATGATCTTCAGGCACTCTGCATCAGGAAGCATGGGGTCAAATTGCCCAGCAATGTCAAAATCCTGTGGGGAGAGGGGTAGTTAGGGGTCCTCAGGGGCCTTGAGGGAGGGGTCCTCAGGGGCCTTGAGGGAGGGCTCCTGGGAGCTCTGCTTTCCCTGGAGGCGCCCTCACTGCACTCATGTGCAGGCCACGTTCTTCATTTTCTGTCAGCCCAGAGGAAAACCCCAACCTTCCTGGATCTCTTACCAGGCCTGGTTTTCTTCCCATCTACTGGGTTATTCCTTTCAATATTTGTCCTTATTTCCTTCCACTGTTGTCAGGGGAGTTACCTGGCCTCAGTCATTTTCTCTCTTCATTTAGAAGCTCTGCCACCAGTCTGGATGACAGTACCTCAAATCCAATTTCCTCATCCTTTGCTGTCATCCTATCATGTGGTTTAATATAAAGAGCACTGGAACAAGACTTCTAGTCCTAACTTTGCCTTTCTTATCCCTATAGTCTCTTCATCTTTCTGAGCCTCAAGTTTACTCATATGTAAAATGAGAATAATCCCTGTCCTGTATGTGAAAATACTAAAGAATAGGGTTAGCATTATCTGGGGCATCTAGTTTGTTTAGGACACCATGAGTACTCAATAGATTCTACTAGCTCGAGGGACTGATGCCTTACCCAGCCTGCCCCCATACTCACACACTGGTAGAATTCCCGATATCGGCCTCGGGTCATGGCTGGGTTATCCCGCCGATATACTTTTGCTATGTGGTAGCGTTTAATGTTGGTCAGTTTATTCATTGCCAAGTATCGAGCAAAAGGAACCTGATGACAAAGTTAAGGAGAATGGCCCACTTATCACAGTCTGGAAGGTGATGATTCTCACCAACAGAAGCTGGGCTCTAACTCCACCCTGTGTGGGTTAAAACCACCACCTGTAAGATTAACAGCATTTCTGAACATCAGCAAGAATCAGCTCTGTTACCACAGGGGCAGCTGAAGTCTCAAAAAAAATATTAAGGCTCTTCTCTTATGGGGCTGTGGTGAGCCCAGCAGAGGGGTGGGCAGATTGGCTGGGAGCAGAAAGGAGGCCCTATTCAGCGATGGCTAAGCAGATGATTCTCTGACATAGCTTGGAGATAAAGGAAACAGGCTTTTGGTCAATTAAGGAGAACGCCTTCCATTAGACAGGACAAGGGAGATGTATTCTGAAGCCAGAGGACTGCTGCCAGGGTCAGAATTGGACCCTGACATAAAGCTGAGGTCTCACTCAGGATTTCAGAAGTCTTCTAAGGCTAGCTATGCTCTGTTTAGCCAAAGTCCAGTTCCTGCTTTAGAGAAAGAATTTTCCTGATTGCAAGATTATATTTGATCCTATCTATGTCTAGCTGCTCTCAAACCTGAGGCTAGAAAAAGCCTCAGCCCAGTGAGGGCCAATCCATCCAAAGTTTAAAAAGATACGTGAGGTCATATCGAAGAGAGAGCAGCTCCCCACCCTGGTCCTTCAGGTCATAGATAAGCTTAGAGTCTTCTCCATACTTTCCAGTCAGTGTTTCCTGGAGAAAAAGAAATGTGATCACAAAGAAAAATATAAAAAATTTAAAGGAAGTTTTAAAAACAAAACCCCCCATTCTAATGATGACTGATTTCAACTTACGTTTCCTCTAAAATTCATATATTGAACCCCCAGTCACCTCAGATTAGGTCTCTATTTGGGGACAGGGTCTTTAAAGAAGTAACTAAGCTAAAATGAGGTCATTAGGGTGAATCCTAATCCAGTAAACTCACATCTTTATAAAAAGAGGAAATCTGGACACAGAGGAGGGAAGACGACATGAAGACACAGGGAAAAGACACCGTCTAAAAGCTAAGGAGAGGGACCAGGAACAGATCCTTCCCTCATGACCCTTAGAAGGAACCAACAGCTTATCTTGGACTTCCAGCTTCCTGGCAAGACATTTCTGTTGTTTAAGCCACCTACTCTATGGTATTTTGTTATGGCAGCACTTGAAAAACTAATCTAGTTGGTAGAAATAGAAATGAGTACAACATTTGATGCAGAAATTCTATCTTTGGGAATTTATCCTGTAGATAAACGCCCACTAGTACCAGACATTGTTCTAAGCCCTGTGTCTCCATCCGTGAACAAAGGCAGTCCATGCCCTCTTGGATCTTCTGAAATAATGACAAGAGACAGGCAGTACATTAATGCAAGGAAACAAATTAACAGATAATTTCTGATAGTGATAGCTGCTTTAATGGAAGTAAAATAGGTTGATATGCTAGACAAGGGTTGCTTTAGAAAAGGCATTGGAGAGGATTATTTGAGGAATGGCATTTTAATTAGGATATGAAATGAAAATGTCATGTCTAATTTACTCTGAAATTAAAGTCATGCAAAGAGCTAGGGGAAAAGGGAGCTCAGGAAGAGGGAAGAACAAGAACAAAGGCTCTACTATAGACATATTTAGTATACTCCAGGACAGAAAAAAAGACCATGGTAGCAAAGTGGACAAGGGGAAAAATAGCATGAGATGAGAAGGGAAAGGTGGGCAGTTGCCACATCATGTAGGGCCTTGTAAGCCTGAGTAAAGAGCTTAGATTTTATTATAAATGCACTGGGAGCCAGTGGGTTTTAAGCAGGGAGTGATGCAAAGAACTGCTTTTTAATAGAACTAGAAACCACCTCAAGGTCCATCAATAGGAGACTTGGTTGTGTATTTATCCTTTATATGTTTGATCTGCTTATGTCTAGGAAACATCTTGGGTATAGGTGACACAGAATTCAGGGTAGTCTGGAGCCATAACAGCTTCCACTCCTGAGAAGGGCTCTCTTTTGGAAGCTGCTGGCTGCAACCAAGGTAAATAAAAAGCAAGCCCTCTCCCTCTATGCCAGTCCCGTCCCCCTTCTCATGGAGAAAATACCAAGCTTTGTCTGCAATAAGAGAGAGGCCTTTGGGCCTCACTCCCTTGCCACCCTCTTTGTTGTTGGTATTCCCATTCTTCCACCACATAATTTCTCCTCATCCGTCTCTCACCTTTAGTTCAAATACAGGTGTATCAATCACTTCTGCACCATGGCGCTTGAAGCAGCTGATGATTACATCAAACACCTTCTCCCGAACTGCCATCTGCCGGGGACTATAATCTCTTGTGCCCTTGGAGTCAAAATCAGCCAGAGAACCAAGGATGCGGTTTAAAAACAAAGAACAATACAGTCTAGAAATATGCAAGTATGACTTCATTGATGATGAATGAAAACTCTGTCCCAAACTTAGATTTCCTACAGGTTACCGAGGTGTAAAACAGGTGCAAATAATTCCCTATTAACCACCATACCCATTAGCTCTCACCTTTCTAAATTTTGATCCATCTTTTACTTTGGTTCTATCTTCCAGAATTCTTGGAACTCTGTTCTCTGAGAAATTTTCCTAAACTCATTTTCTGGGATAACAAAACATTTCCCTGCCTAACAGAAAACATCTACCTGGTGATAGGCAATATAGCAACTCAAACTGGCTTAACTCATTGAATTCCAAATTTTACAAGTAATATTCTCTACCAACATACCTTAAAAAAAAATCCTAGTGACTACTATTTACCTTTAATTTGTTTCTGATAGCCCTATGACATGGACTGAGTAAATGAATTAGAACATGTTGAGAAGTTATTTAAGACCACTCAGGTTCATGGCAGTCAGTACTAGAACTCTGTTCTTTCAGGTCAGAACTTCTAGTTTGGGCTTTTATATGCTACTCACAAGTAGGACCTCTTTATATTTTTACTATTTCCCAAGGACTCCAAAGTGGATTATTCCTATCAATATTTATCATGTTTGAAATTAAAACTGCAAACATTTAAAAATATTAATTCACTTAACAAAAAAGAAAATCCATTACTTGTTAAAATAATAACATTTTAGGAAAATGTTAACTACTTTCCAAAACAAAAAGATTTGGTGAGAAGAGTGGCACTGATTTACATTTTTGCAAATCTTTAATGTCTGGATGAACAGAAGTCAGCTCTATTCTCATATATGCTTTTTGCATTCAATTCTGTGGTGATATGTTGTTCTGGTTGAGTATATAAAGAAAATCTAGCCTTCAGTTCAGTCGCTCAGTTGTGGCCGACTCTTTGCGACCCCATGAATTGCAGCACGCCAGGCCTCCCTGTCCATCACCAACTCCCGGAGTTCACTCAGACTCACGTCCATTGAGTCAGTGATGCCATCCAGCCATCTCATCCTTGGTCGTCCCCTTCTCCTCCTGCCCCCAATCCCTCCCAGCATCAGAGTCTTTTCCAATGAGTCAGCTCTTCACATGAGGTGGCCAAAGTACTGGAGTTTCAGCTTTAGCATCATTCCTTCCAACACAATCCCAGGGCTGATCTCCTTTAGAATGGATTGGTTGGATCTCCTTGCAGTCCAAGAGACTCTCAAGAGTCTTCTCCAACACCACAGTTCAAAACCATCAATTCTTTGGCGCTCAGCTGTCTTCACAGTCCAGCTCTCACATCCATACATGACTATGGAAAAACCACAGCCTTGACTAGATGGACCTTTGTTGACAAAGTAGTGTCTCTGCTTTTGAATATGCTATCTAGGTTAGTCGTAACTTTCCTTCCAAGGAGGAAGCGTCTTTTCATTTCATGGCTGCAGTCACCATCTGCAGTGATTTTGAAGCCCAGAAAAATAAAGCCTGACACTGTTTCCACTGTTTCCCCATCTATTTCCCATGAAGTCACCTAGCCTTACAGAGATATATAATTGTAAAAGGAGGAATATTTGAATAAACTTTTCAGCTAACTTTAGATATTCTCAAACTACACCAAAATTTGATGAGGGAAATCTTAAGGATTGGTTACAATGTGGAATCTAAAACTACATCAATGAACTTTTTACACTGGCGCATTAAAATCCATTATAAGGAACAGAGAATTCATAGAGAGAAAGAACACTACTTACCAAGAACTGGAGGGATGGTAGAATGGGGTATCACTACCCCATTTAATGGGTAAAGAATTTTAGTTTGGTATGGTAAAAAAGTTCTGGAGGATGAACAGTGGTGATGGTCACACAACAATATGAATGTACTTAATGCCACTGAACTGTACACCTAAAAATGGCAAATTTTATGTTATCTATATTTTACTACAGTGTAAAAGGATCTGTTACTCTATCTTGTGCTTGGAATGGCTGTTTTACCCAGGCATGATTTTATAATATCATGCATTGGTCATTTAGAAAATATTGGTTCTTTGATAACAATTATACAGATCTTCCAAATGTTGATATGCTTCATTATACAATATCAGAAAACCATATTTGTTCATGTCACCATAGATCTCATCAAGAAAGTTTTAAGTGCTGGGAAGCTGTCAAGCTCATGGTGGAAAATAACAAGTTCTAACTGGTTCCAAATGGGAAAAGGAGTATGTCAAGGCTGTATATTGTCACCCTGCTTATTTAACTTATATGCAGAGTACATCATGAGAAATGCTGGGCTGCAAGAAGCACAAGCTGGAATCAAGATTGCTGGGAGAAATACCAAAACCTCAGATATGCAGATGACACCACCCTTATGGCAGAAAGTGAAGAGGAACTAAAAAGCCTCTTGATGAAAGTGAAAGAGGAGAGTGAAAAAGTTGGTTTAAGCTCAACATTCAGAAAACTAAGATCATGGCATCTGGTCCCATCACTTCATGGGAAATAGATGGGGAAACAGTGGAAACAGTGTCAGACTTTATTTTTTGGGGCTCCAAAATCACTGCAGATGGTGACTGCAGCCATGAAATGAAAAGATGCTTACTCCTTGGAAGGAAAGTTATGACCAACCTAGATAGCATATTCAAAAGCAGAGACACTACTTTGCCAACAAAGGTCCATTTAGTCAAGGCTATGGTTTTTCCAGTAGTCATGTATGGATGTGAGAGCTGGACTGTGAAGACAGCTGAGCGCCAAAGAATTGATGGTTTTGAACTGTGGTGTTGGAGAAGACTCTTGAGAGTCTCTTGGACTGCAAGGAGATCCAACCAATCCATTCTAAAGGAGATCAGTCCTGGGATTTCTTTGGAAAGAATGATGCTCAAGCTGAAATTCTAGTACTTTGGCCACCTCATGGGAAGAGTTGACTCATTGGAAAAGATTCTGATGCTGGGAGGGATTAGGGGCAGGAGGAGAAGGGGATGAACGAGGATGAGATGGCTGGATGGCATCACTGACTCGGTGGGCGTGAGTCTGAGTGAACTCTCGGAGTTGGTGATGGACAGGGAGGCCTGGCGTGCTGCGATGGGGTTGCAAAGAGTCGGACACAACTGAGCGACTGAACTGAACTGAACTGAACTTTCTCTTGAACACTTGAATTTTATTTTACTGGCAACACATACTGTTGAATGTTTCCCTTGAGGTGTTAAGGTTCACTTTATTAATTTTTGTTAAAAGATCTGCCAGATATCCAGATCAATAGTTTATCTTTCTGTTTTTCTTTCAAATACAAAAGGTTTTCCATGAAGAAAGCAGCTAGTTCAGCTTACAATTCATACATGGCACCAAGTATTTTTTCTATTTTGGGATCAGCAGAAGTGCTTTATGTGTGCTTCCCATTACATCATGAGGAGTATTAAAAAAGTGTACTCAAGGGTCAATAATCAATAAAATTAATAATTTTTACTGTTTTATCAAGGACACTCAAGTAAAACTGAATTTTTTTTCCCCTGTGAGTTTTTGAAAGTAAAGAACATAAAATGGCTATTAGTACAGCTCCATGCCAGTATCTTGATTTATGCTAAGACAGCAGCAGTTCTACACACCAGTGCTTTTGCACCTTCATTGCCAATGAAATGAAAAGGGTATGTAACATTATGAAAATAATTTTGACCAGGAAGGTCCCTTGAAAGAGTCCTTTCCCTGTAATATTGAGTTTTTTGTCAACTAAGAATCACACGTCAAGAAATGTATTTCAACAAACTAGAGTGGATATTAACTCTTGACTATATCTACATTTTCTTTTAACATTATGGAAAATTTCAAACACACATTATAGAGAATAATACACTGAACCACCAGGTATCTACTATCCCGCTTAAACAACTATCAACATCTGCTATTTTTAAACTAAGCCCCAGCATTTTTTCCTGCAGTATTTTAAATTAAATCCTAGATATCATATACTTTCATCCACAAATATTTCAGTATGATTTTCTAACATGCAAAGATTAAACAAAACACTGTAATACCTTTCTTAGAATCAACACAACTTAAGATCAGCCCACTTAACAGCAACCTTTTAGATAGTGCCCAAACCATGTTTATTATTCCCAGTTGTTGCATTCATATCTTTTTATGCTTGGCTTGTTTGAATCAGAGTCTAAATAACTTCATGCCTTGTACTGGGTTGATGTGTCTCATGTCTATTTAATCTGCAACAATATTCCCTTTTTTTTTTAATTGTCCTTTCTTGTTGAGGAAATTGAGTCATTTTTCTGAAAGAATTTTTCTCATTCTAGATTTGGTTAACAGTAAACTCAATGTGGTCATTTAACATGTATTCCTCCATTTCCCATATTTCTAGTAAACTGGTAGATCTGCAGACTGATAGATTCAGGTTCAGTTGTTCTTGGCAAGAACACTTCATAGGTGGTGCTGTGTACTTCTTATTGCATCACATCTGGTGGAATATAATATCTGGTTGTCCTACTTTTAGCAATGGTAAGATTGATCATTGGGCTTAGGTGAGGCCAGCCTGATCTATCAATAAATCTCCATTCATCTTTTCACCCAATAGCTTGAATAGCTATTGATGGTTACTGCCTTGGGTTTTTACACTCTTTTTAATGTTTGAAATGAGTTACATGTAGAAAATAATAGCTCAATGATTTTAGGAGCCCAAAGAATTACTCTTAAAAGGTGACATCTCAACATAAGGAAGACAAATCATCTCCTACTGTGGAAGTAAATTTCACATACATTCATTGAATACCTATTTAGTCTCAGGCACCTAGTCTCAGCCTCTCAGGTTAAATCAACCATGTGAATAATGAAAAGTCAGCAATAAATGCAATAACAGAGTATTTATGAAGTGCCAAGGGTACCTAGATGATGAGTAAGTAGTCTGGTTTATAGAACTCACAGAAAGTGTCACCTGAACTGAAATCATGGAGGCTGAGCTAGCAACTTCATTCCACTCTACTGTCCCTCTCTGTTTGATTCCAGACATAAAGTCTTTTTCTAGTTCTTGGATAGTACCAAGATTCTTTCTTGCTTCAGGATTTCCCTATCCTGCCTGGACCTATCTTCCTCACATTCTTCACCTGGCTGTCTCCCACTCATCTACAGATCAACTAGTCTATTATTTCCTCAGACTCTGCAGTTCTCCCTTATTTTTCTCAGAGCATCCTTTCTATTTCTTTACATAACTTAACACAACTTGTATTACATATCCATGTGTGGGATTACTTTTCTTCCCAAGTCTGTTTCCATTGCAGGATGTAAGCTGTGTGTGTGTGTTTAGTTGCTAAGTCGTGTGCAACTCTTGCGAACCCATAGACTGTAGCCCACCAGGTTCCTCTGTCCATGGGATTTCCAAGGCAAAAATACTGGAGTGGGTTGCCATTTCCTTTCCAGAGTATCTTCCCCACCCAGGGATCGAACCCATGTCTCTTGCATTGCAGATGAATTCTTTTATCATTGATCCACCAGGGAAGCCCAAGCTCTCTGAGGGCAGGCTACATTGTTCACCATGGTACACTCACTGCTTTGTACACTGTTAGGAACACAGTAAGCACTCAGTAAATATTTACTGAATGAAAGGAGGAGTAGACTTCCCTAAGCACCCAGCTGGCCTAGTTTCTTCCATCATTTTGTCATCCCAGAATGACTCAGATAGAGTCGAGTTCAGCCTGGCACCAAGAGCAACTGCTGTATCCTCTGCAACATTTCAGATCCTCCTCAGTTATCTGGTTCAGGGAGGCAGGCATATGAGTCCTTGTGAGTGGAATTAGGGACCCTCTAGGAGGCTCCCTAAAGGAATTATATTTACCTTGGGGGTTTTGAGCACAAACTTCGGTTTTCCTTCATCAGGGCCCAGCTGTGCCTTCAGTTTCAGTAGTTTTGCCACTTCCTCCTCGATCTGTGGAGGGAAAGCAGGCGCTGGACTACATCTGCCACTTCCTCCCGCTCCCGCCATTCATTCAGTATCCCTCCTTCATCAGAATGTGGGGCATATCTCTCTCCTAGTTTTGCTTCTCCCAAATCCTACCCCAACTACCTCCCCACTCAGCTCGTCCTGCTATTTACCAGTCCAGTCCCTTCTTCCAGATCCCTCTCCTCTGAGCAGACCAACCCCGCTCTGTCCTCGCTGGCCTTGTTTTGTCCTCTCTCCTGCCGCCTGGGTCGTACCTGATCGGCGCTGGCCTTCTGCTGCTTAAGGCCCCGCACACGCTCTCCCTGAACTCGCACCAGATCCTCCAGCGCCGCACGATCGGCCATACTTGCTGCCGACTGGAGCTGACTGCTGGCTAGATAGGCTGCGGTGGCCACAGCCTCGACTCGGAGGACTTCCGAATATCGAGTAGTTGGCCCATACGCCTAGAGAGCCACCGCTCAATAAAAAAGTTACTTCCGGCTTCTACCGGAAGTGCGAGGCCGGGCGGGAGCCGGAGAAGAGTGGAGCTAGTGTGCTAGGTTGGAAAGGTGTAAAAGCACTTATCTCATCTTTGGTGCTCAGCTTCGCCTCCACAGCGTCCTGTAACCCTTCCTGGGGTCCCGTCTGCCTCATTCTTAGATTCTTTGCCTCTTGTTCCGGAAATCCTGCTTCCCGCCGCAAGATGCCCCAGCTCGGACTCCTACATGGGAGAGCCTGGACCGTGTTGCTTGGCCAGCTCCGGCGGCCGCCCGGTGCTGTGTGCATCAGAGCAGTCCGTTCTCACAGTCAGGTGAGCCAGACTGAGGTAGCTCTGGTCTGTCGGGGCAGGATCTCCAGGTCTGAAAGCATGGACTCTCAGCCTGTACTCCCGCCGTATTGCAGCCGGTATTTAGTGAGTGCCCTCGATGTACCAACACAGAGCTAAGGCCTTTAGGATGCTTTATTATTTAATCATCAAAGCAATCTTGAGAGGTTGGGGTTATATTTCCATTTTAGAGATGAGGAAGCGGAGGCTGCAAGGTTAAATGACTTGTGTGGCTACGTAGTAAGGGAGCGTTTTAGTACAGGTCCACAATCCCTTATCTGAACCTTTTGGGGTCAAACACATTAAAAAATTTTTTTAAGAAAGAATGTGATCATTCCCACTAACGACCATAAGTAGAATGAGTTCAGGTTAGAATTTACCTCAAAATGAATCTTCCTCATTCCAGTTTGTAGTTTTCAAAGATTATAGGTTCTTAGGAGGGGCTGTGGGCTTCACTGCCCTGACTTGGAGGATAGAATCAGCCAAAGTATGAACTACATCCTCCATATTTCTGGAAGGGTGTACAGTCTGCTGGTAATAAAATCACAGATTCTGTTTTACCTTGGGAAAGACACTGATGACTTCCTAGTGCATGCTTTGTGTTATCATGACCAACAGGTTGCATATCTTTTGTTATTTGCAGTCACAGCATCCTATTAATCTTTTTTTTGTTGTTGTTTTTTAATCCATTACTGTTTGTTCCACAGACGTTGTCTCTTTTCTTGGAAGAAAAAGAATGGGCTGTTCTTGGGCTGGTTCTCTTCTGTCTTCAAGTTATTTTTTCCCTATCTCTAAGTCTAATGACCACTGCTATCTTATTAGCAATTTTTATTTTTTGCTCTTTGAGTGGAAACTGAGAACTGGAGATCATATTAGTCCCTACTCCTAGATGGTCAGTGGAGGTAGTCTTGGATTTCTTTGTGCCTTTATTGTTTTTGGGTGGTTAAACTTTTCCATATATTTGAAAACTCCAAATACAGTGGTTGTATTTGCAGGAAGCTTGTATGGTAAACACCTGATCTTCTATGTATCGCATATACAGCTGGGTTTTTGGAAGTGCACTGAGATTAGGGTAGATAGCGTAGTGTTCAGAGTTCCTATTGCTCAGGGCCAAAAGTATTTGCAGGTTGGTGGTGCACAGGGCCACAGATACCACAGTCCTGGCCAGTATTTGGCTGTGCTAAGTCTTAGTTGCAGCATGCAAGATCTTTTAGTTGTGGCATGGGAACTCCCAGTTGCAGCATGTGAGATCCAGGGGACCAGGGATCAAACCCAGCCCCCCTGCATTGGGAGTGTGGAGCCTTAGCTGCTGGACCACCAGGGAAGTTCCTCTGGCCAGTATGAGAGGAACTGTATCTCACATTTTTTTCTGCCAGGTTGCAGAGGCACTGTTTGCATCCCAACTGAAACCTCATCAAGAGAAGTCAAATTTTATTATCAAGACCCCAAAGGTAATACCCTGTACCCCACCCTGTCCATTAGAGTGCTTTAAAGTTCTGCCCTCTGCTTCCCTTCCCAACCACTGTTAATGTTTTTATTGGTTTTGGCCATACTCTGTGTCTTACAGTGCAGGATCTTAGTTCCCTGACCAGGGATTGAACCCATATCCTAAACACAGAGTCCTAACCACTAGACCCCCAGGGAATTCCCTACTTTTAACATTTTTTTAAACTAATTTTTAAAAAGTCTTTACTATTCTGGAGATACTGGGTGGAGCTCATAGTCATCTGATCCCAAGTGATTTCAACTCCAGACCTTAGATTGTAGATATAGTTTAACTCTTTGTCTTAAGTGGACTTGATTTTGTTTTCACTCTGGCTCCTTTTGATTTTTAGGGTACCAGAGATCTTAGTCCCCAGCAGATGGTGGTGAGGGAGAAAATTCTTGATGTGGTTGTTAGCTGCTTTAAACGTCATGGAGCAAAGGGGTTGGATACCCCGGCATTTGAACTAAAGGTAAGAGGAGAAAAAAGTACAGGAACCCCATTTCTTCACCTGCCTTATTTCCTAAAGGGCTTCTAGCCTATGTTCTGGAGTTTTCCTTTTAACCATGGTGCTTTCTGTTTGACCTCTGTAGGAAATACTTACTGAGAAGTATGGAGAGGACTCTGGGCTCATCTATGATCTGAAGGATCAGGGCGGAGAGCTGTTATCATTGCGCTATGACCTTACTGTATCCTGAGTTCTGGAGGCTTCCCTCTTTCAAACCCAGAGGGCCACTCTGGCTAACCGGAAAAGAGTGGCTCTGGGACCCTATAGTCCTATTGGCAGCAGTCTTTACTTCTAGTTTCTTCCAGAAGGCAATTCTGCCAGCACAGCCTGTCCTAGTGCCTTGTCATTTAAAGTTTATAGTGTATTAGGTGACCTTCCCTGGTGGTTCAGTGGTAAGACTCATGCAGGGGGTGCAGGTTTGATCCCTGGTTGGGGAACTGAGATTCCCCCATGCCATGCAGTGCAGCCAAAAAAAAATAGTATGTCAGCATCCCTGGGGGAAGCTTGCCGAGATACAAATTCTTGACCTCTAGCCGCTGATGTTCTTAATTCTGTAGCTGGAGTGGGAGTTAGCAATCTGCATTTTAAACAGGTACTTGGGAATTAGGATGTAGGTGGTCCTTGAGCATTTGAAGAAAAATTGACTTAGAAATTGTAGACAAATCCAGGTTCTGAAGCTTGACTTTTCTAAGACAGTCAAGAATTGATCGAGTGGGAGGGAATGCCCAGACTTGAAGTTCTTGTGTCATTTCTATCTCTGTTTCCACGCTTTTTACAGAACTTACAGTCTTGCTAGCTGAGATTCCTTCATTTGACACTATTTAACATATATTGATTGCTAAGCCATGGGTATAGTGAGAAAGGAGACAAAGAAGTCCCTTGTTCTAATTCTGGTGGGTGAGATCTGATTGATAGAGCCCCAGTCCTCCCTAATGTCTTTCCACTGGGCCTAAACTTTGGATGCAGTATTATTCTTCCTTAACCTATTTATGTAAGGTCCCTTTTGCTCGTTATCTGGCCATGAATAAAGTGAAGAAGATGAAACGCTATCATGTTGGAAAAGTGTGGCGGCGGGAGAGCCCAACCATAGTCCAAGGCCGCTACCGGGAGTTCTACCAGTGTGTAAGAGACCTGATGGAGGCAGCATGGTTTGATAGTTCTGGGGGCCAAAACTGGGGAACTGGCTGCTCAGTAATTTTTTTCCCGTTTTTTTTTTTTTTGCTGCAGGATTTTGACATTGCTGGTCAATTTGACCCTATGATCCCTGATGCAGAATGTTTGAAGATCATCTGTGAAATCCTTAGCGGATTGCACCTGGGGGATTTTCTCATTAAGGTGAGGCCAGAGCTGAGGACTGAGAAGCGAAGTCTGGATTTGGCCTAATGCTGTCTCAACTGTCTCAAGACATAGGTGACATCAGCCATTGAGCCTATAACTCTAGATTTTCTTTGTACAGGTGTTGCATTTTGTATCTATATATAATCATTCTGTGAAACTTCTGTTTCTTTTGAGTCAGGAGACTTGAGACTGCCATTGTTTTGATGGAGAGGTCATTGACAAGGCATTTGGGTTGCTTCCATTGAGTTCACAGGTCAATGACCGGCGGATTTTGGATGGGATATTTGCCGTCTGTGGTGTTCCTGAAAGCAAGTTCCATGCCATTTGCTCCTCGGTAGACAAACTAGACAAGGTAACGAAGAAGACATGCTTCAGTAGACCCTGCCTTCAAACCTATACCCTTAGAGGAGATTGTGGCCAGAAGTGAGTTATTTCTGGGAGGAATGTAAGGGACATTTGAAACAAGACCTGAATTTTGCTGTGCAGTGGAGATTATGGCTAGATTTCCTAAGCTGCCTCTAACTGTGCTAAGTATAGTGTTAGCTACTTGTGACATACCTAATGAGTGAAACAAGATGTCCTTTTCCATTTAGAGAAAGAGGGATCTTGGGGCTAGCCTAATGTTTGGATGTTTGTGTAGATATCTTGGAAAGATGTGAGACATGAGATGGTGGTAAAGAAAGGCCTGGCTCCTGAAGTGGCTGATCGAATTGGGGATTATGTCCAATGTCATGGTAAGAACCTTTATTTTAGAGGTACGTGATAGAACCAGAGTAAGGGTGATCCGTGTATAACTTCTACCTCTGAAACAGCTCCTTTCCATAAATGTGCTAAGTTCCAGAGCCTGGTTTGAATTTAATAACCTTTTTACTTACTGTCCTGGAGAAGGAAATGGCAACCCACTCCAGTACTCTTGCCTGGAGAATCCCATGGACGGAGGAGCTTGGTGGGCTACAGTCCATGGGTCGCAAAGAGTCGGACACGACTGAGTGACTTCACTTTGCTTACTGTAACCAGTTATGTCTTCAGATGTCAAAAATGGAGGTAGATGAGGGAGAGCTGGTTGGATGTGATCAGGATCTTTTTTTTTTTTTTTTTTAAGAAAATGAGGAGGACTAGTTGGAGTACATGGGGTTAAATCTGAATGAAACACATCTGGGTGTATAGCACAGACCTTATTTCTCCCCACATGTCTCCCCAGGTGGGATATCCTTGGTGGAGCAAATGTTCCAGGATCCCAGACTATCCCAGAACAAGCAGGCCCTAGAGGGGTTGGGAGACCTGAAGCTGCTGTTTGAATACTTGACTTTATTTGGAGTTGCTGAGAAGGTTAGCTGAGTAGGGAGTTGACCTCTTGCTGTGTCTAGGGCTCTCAGGGTCCTGAGTCTTGTGTCACATTGACTATAACTTTGTCTCTGCAGGTCTGCTTTGACCTGAGCTTGGCTCGAGGCCTGGACTACTATACAGGAGTGACTATGAAGCAGTGCTGCTACAGACCCCAGTGCATGCTGAGGAGGAGCCACTGAATGTGGGCAGTGTGGCTGCTGGTGGTCGCTATGATGGGCTGGTGGGCATGTTTGACCCCAGAGGCCACAAGGTGCCATGTGTGGGGCTCAGCATTGGGGTAGAGCGAATCTTCTCCATTGTGGAGCAGAGGATGAAGGTAGGTCCTTGGTGGGGTTAGAGTGGGGCTGCATACCTTAAAAACTCATTTCTGGAGGTGCAGTTGGACTGTTTTTTGATGATTGTTTTTGTTTTTTTGAAATATTGGTGCAAAAGAAGTTTTTATTAGTTTACTTTCTCTTTTACTAGACTTTCGGTGAGAAGATACGGACCACAGAGACCCAAGTGTTTGTGGCCACACCACAGAAGAACTTTCTTCAAGAACGGTTGAAGCTAATTGCAGAGCTTTGGGATGCTGGGATCAAGGTATAAAGGAGCTAAAATCCATACCATCTAGGTATATGTAGAATTCATACACCAGGCCCACTTCTAGCTTATACCTAGGGTGGAACTCAAGACCTTTCTAGTCTTCACTGGAGTATCTTCTTAGGGTACAAGTAGGCTAGCTATTTACTTTTTAGATATGTTTGCTCCTGGGATTTCAATGGTATACTTAACTTCTAAATCCCCTATTTTTAACTTCACCCTTTTCAGGCAGAGCTGATGTATAAGAACAACCCTAAACTACTACCCCAACTGCACTACTGTGAAAACATGGGAATTCCACTGGTGGTCATTATTGGTGAGCAAGAACTGAAGGAAGGGGTCATCAAGCTCCGTTCAGTGGCCAGCAGGGAGGAGGTGAGTCAGGCCAGCCAGAAATAGAAGGGACCAAGTGTTTCTACCTTTCTTAGATTCTTTGAGAAATATGTATATTTTAGCTGTGGAAGTATCTCCAGGGTTAATAGTGGTAGAGGTGAATGAGGCTCCCTCCTGGGAAACCATTATAGCTGATGATTGGCTGGATGGGCAAAAGGACAAGTGAAATCTCCTGGGTATTTCAAGATTAATCAACAAACAGACATAGATTAGGTGTTTGAATCACTTTAGTCTTGAGGGGAAACATTCTCCAGGTCGGGTTGAAGCACATACTCCTCCCTACTGGTTGCCCAAGTAGTGGGAGCAGTTGCAGAGTTAAATGAATCCAGAAAAGTAGAGGCTAAGAAACTAGTATCACTCTCTAGTTTGTCATGTGAGGGTTCTCTTATGTTTCAGGTGGCCATTAAACGAGAAAATCTAGTGGCTGAAATTCAGAAACGACTGTCTGAGTCTTGATGATTACCTGAATGCCATCTGCTGATCTTTGTAGACAAGGTTTCACCTAGGACTGACTTCCTAATGGACTTGACACCTGCTGGTCAGAATGGGTGACAAATGTGTCTGGATCCTTCATCCTTTCTGCGTACAGAACTATAGAACGCCCTGAGGACTCCTAGGCTAGTGTGAGCAGCTATGCATGGGCACAGATGGCTGGTATGTGAAAGAAATATGCTCTAACTGCCAAGGCAGATGGCAGATTTGAAATGCCATTGAATGCTACCGACAGTGTGCTGAGATGGTTGCTGTCAGCAAGTCTCTTGGAAAGTCACCTCAGGTTGAGAGGATTCTGAACCATTGAGGTCAAAAGTCAAATGTTTAGCCTTCCACTATGGCTTCTCGAAAGTTTGTCCAAAACCTGGTCATGGGCTGTCCAGGGAGTTCTGGGGAGACAGCAAGGAAGGGAAATGACTGCTTTCTGTTTTGTTAGAACAGAGATGCTATCCTAAGGGCATTGCACTGCCCATATTGATGTGGCATCTCTCTAGCCCATTCACTGTTAATAATAACAGGGTGAGCCTGTTTGTTTAATAATCTTGAATGTTGAACTTAATAGGTGACCTGACAAGATGGAGATATATTTTTGGAGCCCGTTACCTGTGCTGGAATCACTTCTCTGACTTCCATGTCCTGCCATGGAGGTAGCTGTTCTTGAAGTGGTTGTATAATATATTAAATAAAATTTTAATGGAGTAGTTGAGTAATTTGTTATCAAGGGGTTGGTTTGCATAGGCCATAGAAAACGCTTGAGTGCACACTGGAGGATTCTGTGAACTAGGAGTAATCTCCCTGGGGTGATGCTTCTGTATTGAGTGAAGGGAGTGACCACAGTTCCCCCTTCCCCCAACTTAGAAATAAAGTCACACCACTGAATCAGTGTATAGTGAGACATCTGCTAGAGTTCTTCACAGGAGTGTTGCTTATACCCACCTTCCCAAGTCCGATCATGTTGTTTAAACTGTGCCCTATGGAGTTGGTGATGGAGAGGGAAGCCTGGCGTGCTGCGATTCATGGGGTCGCAAAGAGTCGGACACGACTGAGCGACTGAACTGAACTGAAACTGATGGATTGAATGACCCTAATGTACCCAGCTGGAGGAAAAATGAGTGAACCAAACGGTGCTAGCATTGCTTCAAGATAAAGAGGCAAATTGCAAAAAGCGCTTTGTATTTGTGTGTTGAGAAGGCTGCAATCTTTTCAGTTAAGTGCTCTGAGCTCATATCTTCAGTGCTTGCGGTGAATCACTAAAGTGAAGCATTTGAGACCCTATAACAGCGCTTCAGCCTTAAATGTTTGGAAACTCCTGGAATGCACGCAAGTTTATTAGACTAGATCAGAGAGCACTGATCTGAATCTTATTTTCCTCTTGTTAAGATCAGTTGAATCTGCCTGTCTTGAAAGCCAGGGCGAAAACGTTTGCAGGCGCCCTTACTTCCGTGTTGCTTCATACTCTCCTTGCGCATGCGCTATTTCCTTGGCGCGGAGGCGGGGCTGACAGTCCTGTTTTTGAAGCCCTCCAGTTCTTAGCTCGTTTAGAACACGAGACTCTAAGCTGATTGGAGGCAAGCTTGCTTTACGGCTCAAGGCCGCTTTTTACGGCATTTTCTGGCTTCCCATTCACTTCGCAGTGAAGATGGCGTCAGGCAGTGGGGTAGGTGTTGTGTGTGAGGAGGCTTGGAGTCGCGGGTAGTGGGTGGCTTCTCGGCGTTGAATATTCCAACCCAACTGGCTTCCCGACGCCTCTTCGCAACACAATGGCTCCAGTTCAAGAGCTCCCCAGTGAGGCTCTCGCGCAGAGTCTGAGAAATCGGGGGAGGTTTCGGGTTGGGGTCCTGAGGTAACCTTAGCCTCCTAGTGGTGTCCGGAGAGGCTTCACTCTCATCAGGTCCCGGGCCGCCTTGGCAGCGTGGACGCGGTTTCTTCAGTTTTTCCAGGAGTTGGACACGATTAGCGGCGAATCTTAAGCGCATTTTTCTTCCCCCAGACAAAAAACTTGGACTTTCGCCGAAAGTGGGACAAAGATGAATATGAGAAGCTCGCCGAGAAGAGGCTCACGGAAGAGAGAGAAAAGAAGGATGGTGGGTACTTGCTCCATCAAGTGCTAACTGTATTGTAGAGGCGATGCAGTGGTTGGAGAGTGAGTGGGTGGGGAGTTGAAATGCGCTGTCCTCCATACTTCTGTAATATCTGGCAGAGTATTGCCTCCCTATTTCTCGATTTCTTGAGGTATAAGGTGAAAGCGAGATGGATTGAAGTGCTTTTAAGGTGCTTTCCAGCTCTGTGATTCTCGGCTTTCTTGCTCTGCCTTTGCTTGGCTCATTTAGTACTTTCCTCCGGTACAGAGAAGAAAGTGGAATCCTTAGTAGCGACAGGAGGAGGAGAATTTCGCTGCTGTGTGTTACTACTATTGAAGAGCCTCTTTTTCTCTCAGCAGGAAACGTGATATTATTTAACCTAGCGTCTAGCACTGTTCTCTGTGCGATAGACAGTGGCAGGGAGTTGGTGCTCCTCTTCTAGAGATTCCACTGTGTAGAAAGAAATGTCTTACTTTCTCGTCTGTTTTCAAACAGTACATTCTGCTTTCTTCCACATCAGGTTACACACTCTAAACCTTTTAGTTTTTAGGTAACTTGTATAATAGTGCTTGGCATGCAACAGATTATTTCCTAAATATTGGTTTCCCTTTTAAGAGTAGTCTTACTGTTCTTTTAAAAGATTGCTTTTTGTGCATATTCAGAATTTTGCCTTCAGTTAATTAATGAATTTTAAAAATTGCTTTTAGATTCTTTGGCTTTAAAGTGGAGAAAAGATGTAGAGAGTTAAGAATTGCTTGTCATTTTTTTGTGTTGAGCTTCTCCTTAGCTGACTGTTGTGACTGTTGTGTCCTTTGCTTCATGTTTCAAAAAAGAAATGAAAGTAGATCTCTGGATTTTGGATTTCATGCATTTCTTTTCCTTTCTGGGTAAGGAACTCTTAATAATGAAGGGACTTCCTTCCCCATTATATTTCAGGAAAACCAGTGCAGCCAGTTAAGCGAGAGCTTCTCCGGCATAGGGACTACAAAGTGGACCTGGAATCCAAACTCGGGAAGACAATTGTCATTACCAAGACCACCCCACAGTCTGAGATGGGAGGGTGAGTGGCTTTTCATCTTTCTCTGCAGCCAGGAAATGTTACACAGGGTACCTGCCCCCAGAATAACAACCTTGTTTCCTGTAATTCCATCCATTTTCCTCCAGGGTCTCTAGTTAACATGTCTGTAAGAGGGGGTTACTCTGTAGGCTTCTTCATATTAACACTGTATCTACTTCTTAATATTTTAAAAGGGATTATTTGTTCTCCTTCCAAAGGAAGAAATGAAGGAAAGGACTACTGAGGAGATTTCTAGGGGAGAAATTAGGTGCAACTAAAATCGAGCCTAGAAACTGTTGATGGTGAATAAAGGGAGTTGAGGTTCAAGACTGGCTACAGAAGTTTTGTCTAGGTGTGTTTTCCAGCAGGAGCATAACACAGATAACAGTAAATGACACTTCTCTGAGCTGCTTCTCTGAGTAAACTCACTGTTAACTTTCCTCTTTGTGTTAGTTATCTATTGCTATTTGTGTTAATACATTAACCCAGTATTTAGCAGCATAAAGCAAAGAATAGCTCACAATATCTCACATGGGTAAGTAATATGGAAAAGGCTTATCTAAGTAGTTCTGGCTCAGGATCTCTCACAAAGCTGCCATCAGGGTGTCTGCTGGGTCTGCATTCATCCGAGTGTAAGTAGGGCTGGAGGATCTTTGTCCAAACTCTGTTATGTGACTGTGATTTGGAGGCCTCAGTTCTATGCTCTATGGGCCACTCCATAGTGATGCTCACAACAAAGCAAGTGGCTTCCCCAGAGTAGGTGATCTACATGAACAGACTAAACAGAATGCATGTTTTTTTTTTTTTTTTAAAACCTAATCGTGGTGGAAGTGAAATAGCATCACTTTTGATATACTTTATTGATCACATGGACTAACCCTGGTACAAATTGGAAAGGGCCTATATAGGGCAGGAATATAGGTGGCATCATTGTGGGGGCCATCTTGGAGGTTGGAAACCACACTTCCAAGAGCAAAGGCTTTGTGGAAATGATAAGTGTCTCCTCTAAAAAGAATTTTTACCTAAATATTATCAGTTTCTTGGCTGAAAATGATAAAATCTTTATAAGCAAATTTGAAGCTAGTGTTGTTTCTTTTTATTTTCTAGATACTACTGCAATGTCTGTGACTGTGTGGTGAAAGACTCCATTAACTTCCTGGATCACATTAATGGAAAGAAACGTAAGGCTTGGAGGTATTTTGTGATTGAGGCTGAGACTGAATTTTGGTGATGGGGTAAGGGAGAGGGTAGTTCTGTTGAGCCTCTTTTTTTACGTCTAGGGCATTCTCTAGTTCCTTCAGCACAGGCCATTCTTTACTTTATTATTTAATGTTCCTGGAGTCCATGAGGTGAAAATATGTTCTAGGCTCTCAACAAGCCCAAAACATGGTTTTCTCCTGGGCCCAACTGTCCCTATTGGTGTGCATTTGCTCAGTAAGAGTAGTTGAAAGCTGCTTTATCTTGTTATTGGGGGCGGCTGCCAAGAAGTTTTTTTTAGTCCCAATATTTTTTACTGCATGTTTTATGAGTTTTTGGTTTTGTTTTTAATGTCAAGAAAAGACTTTTTGAGGGACTTAGGAAGTTTTAAGAACCTTATCTTTTTTTCTGTTGACCCTACCCAGATCAGCGAAACCTGGGCATGTCTATGCGTGTGAACGTTCCACCTTGGATCAGGTGAAGAAACGTTTTGAAGTAAACAAGAAGAAGATGGAAGAGAAGCAGAAAGATTATGATTTTGAGGAAAGGATGAAAGAACTCAGAGAAGAGGTAGGCTCTACTATCCTTCTCTCCCTTCTCCTGCAGCTTTAAATTTTATGTTATGAATCATGAGGAGGCTCTTTTCCTCATTCCACTCCCACTCCCAGAGGAGAATTATGTCTCCTAAACTCCTATACAGTAAGGGAAACATTTATTGCCCTTGTTTGGGACTCTCATAATCTGAAGGAAATGGCTTTAAACCTGTCCTTTTTTTCTAAACTTTCTGGGCCATACTTTTTTTTTTTTCTTTTTACTACCTGAGTTATTAATTAAGTGCACCTAGTCTCCATTAGGCCTGTGGAACCAGGCTGACTGGGTCAGAATTCTGTTTCCTCCACTTATTGGCCATGAATCTTGGACAAGCTATATTACCTCTCTGTACCTCTGTTTCCTCATATTAGAGATCTTAGTATGTAATATACATGAAGCACTTAGACCATCTCCTGGCTTATACTGTATGCCCTGTGGCTTTTCTCCCATCACCTTGTGAGCTAGAGATGAACTGGGATGTAGGGTTAAGAAATGCTTTCCACAGGCTGAAACTTCTCTTTCCTGTCCCTTAGAATATTTACTGTGGCTTCTAAAGATGGAAAGGACACTCACCTATCTCTTTCAGCAAGGTTTGCTCAGGAGTCTGAACTGATTCTGAGTGATTTCCCCTCTAGGAGGAAAAGGCCAAAGCCTACAAGAAAGAGAAGCAGAAGGAGAAGAAAAGGAGGGCGGAGGAGGACTTGACATTTGAGGAGGATGATGAAATGGCAGCTGTGATGGGCTTCTCTGGCTTTGGTTCCACCAAGAAGAGTTACTGAGGCTTTCTATGCTTGGCTTTTTGCTGGGCCTAACTGTGTGTGTGTGGGCGTCATTTTGGGGGAGGTACTGGGGAAAGGCGGTAAGAGTGGCAATGGGGAGGGCTAGAGGTGGGTGTTTCCGGTTTTCCTCTGCCTTGGGAGAGAGCACAGAATGCAAAGGAACATGCTGTGGCATATTCCGTCAGCCTCAGTACATCACTGGAGACACAGGACCTCTGACCATCTGATTTCCCAATAAAGAAAAACCCCTCTTCTGAGGCTGCTTTCCCAAAACTCCCCTTGCATCTTTCCCTCTTCATCTGTCCACCTGTTATCTGAGCATCCTACATTTATCCTGTGTTCTGCCTTTGTTTTAATTTTGACTCAGCCTACAGCAGAAGGGTTTTCTGGGTCCCCAGTTTCCAGTTGACAGTATATCCTTGACTCCCCCCACCCGCCCCCAACCTCTCTCCATCTCCCTTGTGGTTCTCTGGCCACCTGTGCATGCATGTGTACTTCTGCCTGGATCTGTGGTATGTGCGGGTGCGTGTGCATGAATCTGTCACATAAGAGGGAGCCTGAGCTAGAGCCTCAAGAGCATTGCTGCCTTGGGGCCTGGTGTTCTCAGCTTCTTCAGAGCATGTAACAGGAAATTAAATGGGATGAGTGGTGTGGTTTTTGTCTGGTGAGTTTTTTAAGTTTTGTTCTTCATATGTAAAATCTGTTCAGCTTTTCTTATTTGTTTCATTTTATTGAGGATTACCCTGTTTTTGTCTTCCTTGTAAGCAGGCTCTTGGAAGAACCTGTTTGATGCAAAAAAGAAAAAAGGAAAAAACCTCATATGGGAGCCCTTGGGTCTCAGAGGCTGTTCAACATGTATAATAAATGGCATTGACTGGGCCTATTTCACATTTGGTGGGAACATTCCATATTCTTCCCTGTGTATTGTTTTTTTTTCTTCCTCACACTTTTTCTTCTCCCTGTATTTGAGCCCTGTCACTTTTTTTCTAGATTTCCTTCAATGTGAGTTATACTTCCCTCTGATGGGA
Source organism: Aepyceros melampus (assembly GCA_006408695.1). NCBI lineage: Eukaryota > Metazoa > Chordata > Mammalia > Artiodactyla > Bovidae > Aepyceros > Aepyceros melampus. The sequence goes on along the minus strand of SJXQ01004818.1, from coordinate 124,066 downwards.
TCTGTGCCTGGAGGAATCTAAAAAACTTTTCCTATTTTTTAGCCTCCTTTGATCTGCTGGTTTTGGAACAGCAGAGCTCAGGGTTGAAAACTTAGTGTTTTCTAACTGTCTGCAGTTAGGCTAGGCACAGGGTTCTCAGTTTTGCACTGTTGACATTTTGGCCTGGATAATCCTTTGTTGTGGGGGCACCCTTGTGCATTGTAGGATATTTAGAGTATCTTTAGCATCTACTCACTAGTTGCCAATAGCACCTTCTCCAAGTTATGACAGTTAAAGATGTCTGTGTCCCCTGGAGGTTGGGATGGAGGGACAGAATTCCTTCCCCTAGCCCCACTGAGAACCATTAAGAAGCTGCCTTGCCTAGTTTGGTCTGACTTGAGAATTAGATGGCACAGACTGGTTAACTAAAGTAAAAACAACTTTGGTATTCCTTGGATCAGATACTATGCCAGGTCCCAAGGAAGGGGTTAGGGGTTAGGGTTGTGAGGGTAGGGTGTAGTGCGGAGGGGTGGGGTGGGGGTGGGGGTGGAAATCAGTTCCTTAAAGTAAAAAAACACAAATGGTAATTACACGAGGTTTAAGCAAGTGAATTCTATAATGATGTTAGTTGGTTCTGTACCTTGAAAAGTGGGCTCTGTTTTGGTTAACAAGGCTGCTACCATGTGGGTTATTGACATTTTCTGCCTCATCTAGCTCTTCTGACACCTTTATGTAGCATCTGAACCACTTGTGGGTCCCCCAGAGTACTATATACTCTTCCCTTTGGACTTTTGTGCAAAATTTCCTTACTGTCAGATGTATCTTTTACCTAATTTTATTTCTGATGCTGAATTTTGCCACTGGAAACACAGAGCATCATTACTGGTTCAAAATTTCTCCTACAGTATTTGTTGTAGGCATATTAGTTGGTGCTTTCCTTGTCAGGATTCTGTGTTCTACAGGTCCTCTGGTAAGAATCTGCCTTTGTCCCCTGGGTCCTTTTGTTTCCCCCTTTCAAGACAGACTGGAGAATTTGTCAATGTGCTGAGTTCCTTCAGTGCTTCAGTATTCCTCGGGCAGCTAATTCAGCTTGACTTCAAGTGATTTCCCTCCCGTTTTGATACTGGTGGAATCTGACTTCTGGTTACCTCTACTGCAAAGCAATTTTGAAGTCCATTTTCTCTTCGTTCCCTTGGGACTGGCAAGTGGTTTGAGTTTCCAAGGGATCTGTCTAGCTCATGGGTGTTTAGAGGGATTCAAGCTGGTGAATTAAAAGTGGTGGAGGAAGGAGATGGGATGGAAATTTAGGAGTCTAGAGCAATCCTAGAAGAATTTCTCAGAAGAGAAACTTTTTGATGTTTGTGGTCTTTCTAAAAATCCAAGGAAATTTTGCATTCTGATTGAAGAGTTTGCCTGTGACTGGCCTACATGAGTTCATTCATTCAGTGAGTTCTGAGATGCTGAACTTGTTCTAGGTCCTGGTAGTATCTTCTGGGACAAAGTATCAAGGCCCCAACTATCATGGAATGTACATTCTTCTGGTGAATTGCCAATTAAAGTATTTAGGGAACAAAAGATCTGTATGGCTTCTGATGATTCTTTGGCTTCTGGCACCCCCAGGGCCTCTCAAATCTCTCCCATAACCTCCAAAAATTTAAATATGAAGAGTCTTTAATCCAGCAATTCTACTTGTATAAGTATCTGTCCTAAAAGCAGACTTGCTTATGTATACATACACATACAAGGATATTTAGTGTCGCTATAACTGAAACATTTAAAGTAAAACTGGTACATTTATACTCAAAATTCAGCCATTACAGTATGTATGAATTAGATATATATACATACTGACAAGCTCTCCAAGACATGTTAAAACAATACCCAACCAGCTAATCCCCAATAAGCCTACCTGCACCCTTCTCTCCCACCAGTCAAGACTATAGTGTGTATAGAACTGGAGAGATGCACATTGAAATCATAAACATGGTTAACTGGAGAAAAGTAGGAATTGTGGCTGTTTATACACAAAAGGAATAGGGTAGTCATATGCAGTTTCTAATAATTTTGTAAAATAGTAACAAGTAATACTACATAATACCTGGGAACTGTGTAACAGGCTGGGATACTTTGTAACAGAGGCGCCCTAGGGTTTACCTGGTTAGCTGCAAATTTCCAAGATAAGGCCCGAATAACGATTTGCAGCTTGTAAAGATTCAAATCTGACTCGGGGCACTGTGAAAATTAAGTTCACTTAGCGGCTGTGTGTGTCGGGGGGGGGGAGGGGTGGTGTCTCGGGAGCAAGAGGCTGGAGACCTCCAGACTAGTTGTGTGTGTGTTTTGGAGGGGGCGGTGTTGTCGGGGGAGCAAGAGGCTGGAGACCTCCAGACTAGTTGACCAGGTGACTGCCGAGTAATAGAAGGGAAAGGGCCCGGAAGCAACTGCGGAAGAGCTTACTAGGAGATAGGAGAGGGGAGACGGGCTCTTCTCACTGCTGTGTGTTCCCAGGTGCGGACTCTCCAAGTATCTGGACTGGGGATGGGGGAGCAGATGGGTTTTCTAAGGTCTCCAAGTTAGCCTAGGTCAAGTATACTCTGATTGGTTTATTATGACGCAACTCATTGTCGGAAGTCAAGTGGACATAATACAGGCAACTTCCTCGGGCTGGCCGTAGCTCAGCGGTTCCTTCTAGTAATAGAAGGGAAAGGGCCCGGAAGCAACTGCGGAAGAGCTTACTAGGAGATAGGAGAGGGGAGACGGGCTCTTCTCACTGCTGTGTGTTCCCAGGTGCGGACTCTCCAAGTATCTGGACTGGGGATGGGGGAGCAGATGGGTTTTCTAAGGTCTCCAAGTTAGCCTAGGTCAAGTATACTCTGATTGGTTTATTATGACGCAACTCATTGTCGGAAGTCAAGTGGACATAATACAGGCAACTTCCTCGGGCTGGCCGTAGCTCAGCGGTTCCTTCGACTACAGAGTGATAAATTACTCTCTCTGAGAGTGGTTCGAGACCCGCGGGCGCTCTCCAGTCCTTTTGCTGTCCCACCTTCATTTTCCCAGTGATCCCTCTCGGAAAGAGCGTTTTGAGATTCCTACCCCGCCAGGAGCGCCAAAGTGACTACCTTTCCCAGTGGTTGCTTAGCCTCCCGTTCGTTCGACTAGGAACCGAGGATCCTTGGAGAAATACCTGGTTTTAGAACTGGGGCAGGAAATAACAGAGGTGAACCTAGCACATCTTGGATTCACCTAGTAGTTCCCGGAAGTAAGGAAATGCTAACCTCCCCTCGGACCGCCCCCCGCAAAAAAACCTTTGAAAATTACTTTTGATGTTAACTAATGTTTGCGTTTTTGTTTCAGTAGTTATCTGTTATACTTCTGTCTTTTCTAAGTCCTCAAATAACTTTTCCATAGGTGGCTGTATTATTTACTTTGTCAGCTATATCTTGACTCCCTCTTATTATATGTGCTGTGCTAAGTCATTTCAGTTGTGTCTCACTCTGCGACCCCATGGACTGTAGCCCGTCAGGCTCCTCTGTCCATGGAATTCTACAGGCAGGCGAATTCTTTACCGCTGAGCCAATCCATTACTTATATAAAGATCAATTATTTTATTCTTTTTTCCCCTTTCTCTCCCTCAAATTGAGACATATTGTTTTCAGAAAACAATTTGCATACTCTTTCCCATCCTTGTTACTCCCTTTATTTTACTTGCAGATCTACAACTTACTAGTATATTTAACACTAATCATCATGATGCGTTCTGAATTTTCCTGTTCTCGGTTGGATGAAACTAATTTTCTAGTAAATTCCTCAAAAGAGTCTCCTGACTACAGTATTCTGAGTTCTTGCATATTTAATACTGATTTTCTATAGCCTTAGTATGTAAAGGACATATTGGCTGGATATAAAATCTTCCGTCTCGCTTCTTTTCTGAAGGGTGTTTAAAAACTTATTTGCTGTCTTTCTTGTGTGCTGTTGTGAAACCTGTTACCAACCTGATTTTTTTCCTTCCTAAGTAATTTGATCATTTTGCTTGAAGCCCAGAAGATTTTTTTCCTTCAAATCTAATTGATTTTTCTAAGATACCTCAGTTCTATTTTTAAATTATTTGAGAAAATTCCATACTGTTTCTATAGTGGCTGCACCAACTTATATTCCCACCAACAGTGTATGAGGATTCTCTTTTTTCCACATTCTTGCCAACAGTTTTCATTTATTGTCTTTTTGATGATAGCCATTCTGACAGGTGTGAGGTGGTATTTCTTTGTGGTTTTGTTTTACATTTCCCTGATGATTAGTGATATTGAACATTATTCTATGCAACCTGGAAGCTAGGTCAATTTTCTTTGTTTTTTAATATTGTAAAATACACAGAAAAAATTTACCATCTTAATGATTTTTAAGTGTACAATGGATTTAACTCAATGGAATTAACTATGTTCATATTCTTATGCAACCATCACCACTGCCCATCTCCAGAACTTTTTTCATCTTGCAAAACTGAAACCATATCTATTAACTCTCCACCCCCAACTTGCCCCTAGCTTCTGGCAACCACCATTCTACTTCCTGTCACTATGAATTTGACTACTTTAGGAAACTCATATAAATGAAATTGTCAGTATTTGTCTTTCTGTGACCAGCTTATTTCATTTGTATAATGTGTTGTAGCATGTGATAGAATTTCCTGGATATATACACAGAAGTGGAATTGTTGGATTATATAGTAATTTTGGACTTCCCTGATGACTCAGACGGTAAAGCATCTACCTACAATGCGGGAGACCAGGGTTTGATCCCTGGGTGAGGAAGATCTCCTGGAGAAGAAAATGGTAGCCCACTCCAGTATTCTTGCATAGAAAATCCCATGGATGGAGGAGCCTGGTAGGCTACATATGGGGTCATAAAGAGTTGGACATGACTGAACGACTTCACTTTCATTGTAATTTTATTTTTAGTTTCTGAGGAGTCTCCATACTGTTTTCCATGGCAGCTGTACAATTTTACATTCCTATCAACAGTGCACAAGGATTTCAATCTCTCCATATCACTAACATTTGTTATTTTGTTTTTTTAATAGTATTCATCTTAATGGGTGTGAGATGATTCCTCTCTATTCTCCTATGTTATTTTTCTAGTAGGTCTGCATCCATATAGTGTTAATATTTTTATTCAGTTCAGTTCAGTCGCTCGGTCGTGTCTGCCTCTTTGCGACCCCATGGACTGCAGCACTCCAGTCCTCCCTGTCTATCACCAACTCCCAGAGTTTACTCAAACTCATGTCCATTGAGTCAGTAATGCCATCCAACCATCTCATCCTCTGCGATCCCCTTCTCCTCCCACCTTCAATCTTCCCCAGCATCAAGGTCTTTTCAAATGAGTCAGCTCTTCGTATCAGGTGGCCAAAGTATTGGAGTTTCAGCTTCAACATCAGTCCTTCCGATGAACACCAGGATTGATCTCCTTTAGGATGGACTGGTTGGATCTCCTTGCATTCCAAGGGACTCTCAAGAGTCTTCTCCAACAACACAGTTCAAAAGCATCAGTTCTTTGGCGCTCAGCTTTCTTTATGGTCCAACTCTCACATCCATACATGACTACTGGAAAAACCATAGCCTTGACTAGATGGACGTTTGTCGGCAAAGTAATGTCTCTGCTTTTGAATATGCTATCTAGGTTGGTCATAACTTTTCTTCCAAGGAGTAAGCATCTTTTAATTTCATGGCTGCAGTCACCATCTTCAGTGATTTTGGAGCCCCTCCAAAATAAAGTCTCTCACTGTTTTCACTGTTTCCTCATCTATTTGCCATGCAGTAATGGGACCAGATGCCATGATCTTAGTTTTCTGAATGTTGAGGTTTAAGTCAACTTTTTCACTCTCCTCTTTCACTTTCATCAAGAGTCTCTTTAGTTCTTCTTTTTTCTGCCATAAGGGTGGTGTCATCTGCATATCTGAGGTTATTGATATTTCTCCCGGCAGTCTTGATTCCAGCTTGTGCTTCATCCAGCCCAGCATTTCTCATGATGTACTCTGCATAGAAGTTAAATAAGCAGGGTGACAATATACAGACTTGACGGACTCCTTTTCCTATTTGGAACCGATCTATTGTTCCATGTCCAGTTCTAACTGTTGCTTCCTGACCTGCATACAGATTTCTCAAGAGGCAGGTCAGGTGGTCTAATATTCCCATCTTTTTCAGAATTTTCCATGGTTTATTGTGATCCACACAGTCAAAGGCTTTGGCATAGTCAATAAAGCAGAAATAGATGTTTTTATTAGGATTATATTAATTTATCTAATAATTTGGAGACAATTGAGATCTCTATGATGTTAGGTCAAAAGAACTTACTCTAAGAACAAGGAACATTTTTTACTTGCTCAAACCCACTTTTGTGTTTTTTAGAAGTACATCAAAATTTTCTATACATGAAATTTTGTACACTTTTTGATAAGTTTGCTTTTAATAATTTCTACTTTTTAATTTATAAATAGGACCTTATATTCCATAATAGTTTCTAATTTGTTATTGTTTATGTATAGGAAGGTTGTTGATTTTTGTATGTAAATTTTATGTCCTAACACCTTGCTGAATTGTTCTATACTTTCCAGTTTTGTATACCTCATTTGTTTTTCATTCTCTGATTGCTTTGGATAATTACTCCAAAACAGTGTTAAATAGTAGTAGAAATAAAAAGCATCACATCCTGGCTTCTGGTTCAAGATGGCAAAGTAGAAGGATGTACACTCATCTCCTCCTGCAAAAGCACCAAAATTGCAACTAGCTGTTGAACAACCATATACAGGAGGACACTGGAACCCACCAAAAAAAAAAACAAAAACAAAAACAAAAACCCATGTTCAACGACAAAGAAAAAGCTGCAGCAAGACAGTAGGAGGGGCGCAATCACAATAAAATCAAATCCCATACAACCCCACCTCCAGGTTGGGCAACCCACAAATTGGAGAACAATAATACCAAAGTGTTGTGAAGATTCTGAGCCCCATGTCAGGCTTCTCAGCCTGGGGTTTCAACAAAGGAACTGGGAATCCCCAAGGAATCTGACCTTGAAGCCCAGCAAGATTTGATTATAGGACTTCCACAAGACTGGGGGAAACAGAGACTCCACTCTTGAGGAGCACAAACAAAATCTTGCATGCATCAATGCCCAGAAGAAAGGAGCATTGACCCCACAGGAGAATGAACCAAAACTACCTGCAGTGCTGGAGGGTCTCCCTGTGGAGGCGTGTGTTGTCAGGGGCTCACCACAAGGATAGAGGCACTGGCAGCAACAGTCCTGGAAGGTCCCCCTTGATGAAAGTCCTCTTGGAGGTTGCCATTAACCCTATCATAGAGCTGTAGGAGGCCCCAGGATTGGGTTGCCTCAGGCCAAATAACTAACAGGAAGGGAGCACAACCTCACCCAACAGCAGATAATTGGATTAAAGCTTTACTGAGCAAGACCTAGTCTTTCCCACCCTGTCTCTCACATCAGGAAGTTTACAGAAGTCCCTTAGCCTCATCTAAGGACTTCCCTGGTGGCTCAGACAGTTAAGCAGTTAAGCCTCTGCCCACAACATGGGAGACCCGGGTTTAATCCCCGAGTCCGGAAGATCTCCTGGAGAAGGAAATGGCAACCCACTCCAGTACTCTTGTCTGGAAAATCCCATGGACGGAGGAGCTTGGTGCAGGATACTACTGTCCATGGGGTCGCAAAGAGTCGGGCACAATTGAGTGACTTCACTTTCACTTTCTTAGCCTCATCCACCAGAGGGCAGACAGAAGAAGCAAGTAGAACCACAATCCCACAGTTTGGTTAGAACAAAAATCACATTACAGAAAGTTAATCAACTTCCCTGGTGGCTCAGAAGGTAAAGCATCCCTCCACAATGAGGGAGACCTGGGTTCGATCCCTGGGTTGGGAAGATTCCCTGGAGAAGGAAATGGCAACCCCCTCCAGTACTCTTGCCTGGAAAATCCCATGGATGGAGGAACTTGGTGCAGGCTACTGTCCATGGGGTCGCAAAGAGTCAGGCATGACTGAACGACTTCACTTTCACTTTCAATCAGGATGAAAGAGTTATGTCCCAGATGAAGGGACAATATAAAACCCCAGAAAAACAAATGAAATGGAGATAGGCAATGTTTCAGAAAAAGAATCCAGAATAATGATAATGAAGATGATCCAGGATCTTGGAAACAGAATGGAGAAGATGCAAATATTTACCGAAGAACTAAAGACAAACAGATGAATTATACTAGAAGGAATCAATAGCAAAACAACTGAGGCAGAAAAACATAAGTGATCTGGAGGACAGAACGGTAGAAATCACTGCTACAGAATAGAATATACAGAAAGGAATGAAAAAAAAAAATGAAGACAGCCTAAGAGACGTCTGGGGCAACATTAAGAGTATCAACATTTGCATTACATAAGAGTCCTATAATGGAGAAGGCAATGGCACCCCACTCCGGTACTCTTGCCTGGAAAATCCCATGGATGGAGGAACCTGGTGGGCTGCAGTCCAAGGGGTCGCTAAGAGTCAGACACGACTAAGCAACTTCACTTCACTTTTCATTTTCACGCACTGGAGAAGAAAACGGCAACCACTCCAGTGTTGTTGCCTGGAGAATCCTAGGGATGAGGGAGCCTGGTGGGCTGCCATCTGCGGGGTCGCATAGAGTCGGACACAACTGAAGCGACTTAGTAGTAGCAGTAGCAGCAGGAGTCCTATAAAGAGAAGAGAGGGAGAGGCCCTGAGAAAATATTTGAAGAGATAATAGCTGAAAATTTCCCTAACATGGGCAAGGAAATAGTCAACCAAGTCCAGGAAGCAGACAGAGTCCCAGGTAGGATAACCCAAGGTGGAACACACCAAGACACATAGTAATCATACTGACAAAAATGAAAGACAAAGATAAAATATTAAAAGCAACTAGGGAAAAACAACAAATAACATACAAGAGAATTCCCATCAGTTATCAGCTGATTTCTTAACAGAAACGCTACAAGCCAGAAGGGAATGACATGATATATTTGAAGTGATGAAAGGAAAGAACACACAACCAAGAATACTCTACCCAGCAAGACTTTCATTCAGATTTGATGGAGAAATCAAAAGCTTTCCAGACAAGCAAAAGCTTAGAGAATTCAGCACGACCAAACCAGTTTTATAACAAATGCTAAAGGAACTTCTCTATGCAGGAAACACAAGAGAAGGAAAAGACCTATAGAAAATAAACCCAAAACAATTAAGAAAATGTAATAGGATCATACACATTAATAACTACCTTAAAGGTAGGTGGATTCAATGCATCAACTAAAAGACATAGACTGGCTGGGTGGATGGAAAACATGTACATGTATGCACTTCCACTTACCACATCACTCTGCTTGAGCCCCCAAATTCTATGTAATTATTTTATTTATATTGTTAAGTTAATCATGTTCCCATTATAGCTTGCAGCTGTATTTACCTTTGGTTTTTTGCCTGACTATTGATTGTGAAAGCTGATAAACATCTTTACTATTGTGAAAAAATAGCAAAGCAAGCGGATAGTGAAAATTACCTGTAATCTCACTCCTAGATACATATTTTTTGGCAAAATTAGGATTGTACTGTTCACACAGTTTTGTATCTTGCTAACACAACACTGTAAATCAACTATACCTCAATAAAATAAATTTTAAAAAGAATCTTTATCTTGTTCCAGGCATTTATAAGAATTCCTCCACTGTTTCCCCATTAAGATGCATCTTTAACATGATGTATATGTATATGTATACATAAAATGTATATGTATACATAACATGTATATGTATATATAAAATATGTTTATTATATTTTATTATATAATACATATAATGTATATATACATATAATCAGTATAGTGATATTGCTATCATTTTTCATCTTGATTATTTTAAAAATCTGGAATGTGTGTTAAGTATTATTGAAGGGCACTTAAGCACATATGGAAATAATTATTACCTTTTTTCTTAGATCTATTGATTTGGTGAATTATACTAAATGTAACTCCTAGTATTTCATTCTTATATATCTGGGATAAACTCTATTGGGTCATACTTCTTTCTTTCTTTAAGAGAGTATAATTATTTTATACCTTGTAACACCTGATTTGCTATTATTTTGTTGACATTTTTACATATATGTTATGAGGAAAATGACCTGTAGTTTGCCTTTCTTATATCATTTTCTGTGGTGTTAGGGTAATACTGGCCTTATAAAGTGTTCTTTCTGCTTCTGTTTTCTGGAAGACATTGACAGAAATGGTATCATTTCCTTTTTAAATGTTTGGTAGAATTGGAAACCATTGAGACTGGTGCTTTCTATTTTGGAAGATTATTAGTTTTTGATTCAGTTTCTTTATTAGATATATTTTAACTTCTTGTGTGGGTTTTGGCAGATTGTATTTTTCAAAAGATTAGACTATTTCATCTGGGTTTTCAAATTTGTGTGTATAACACTGTTCTTTTGTTGTTGTTCAGTCACTCAGTCGTGTCTGACTCTTTGTGACCTCATGGACTGCAGCATGCCAGGCTTCCCTGTCCTTCACTATCTCCTGGAGTTTGCTCAAACTCATGTCCATTGTGATGCCATCCAACCATCTGATTCTCTGTTGCCGCCTTCTCCTCTTGCCTTCAATCTTTCCCAGCATCCGGGTCTTTTCCAGTGAGTCAGCTCTTTGCATCAGGTGACCAAAGTACTGGAGCTTCAGCTTCAGCATCAGTCCTTCCAATGAATATTCAGGGTTGATTTCCTTTAGGATTGACTGGTTTGATCTCCTTGTGGTCCAAGGGACTCTTAAGAGTCTTTCCCAGCACCACAATTCAAAAGCATCAATTCTTCGGCACTCAGCCTTCTTTATGGTCCAACTCTCACATCCATACACGACTACTGGAAAAACCATAGCTTTGACTATATGGACCTTTGTCAGCAAAGTGACGTCTCAGCTTTTTATTATGCTATCTAAGTTTGTCATAGCTTTTCTTCCAAGAAGCAAGCGTCTTTTTAATTTCATGGCTGCAGTCACCATCCAAAGTGATTTTGGAGCCCAAGAAAATAAGGTCTCTCACTGTTACCATTGTTTCCCCATCTATTTGCCACGAAGTGACGGGATCAGATGCTATAATCTTCATTTTTTGAACGTTCAGTTTTAGGCCAGTTTTTTCACTCTCCTCTTTCACCTTCATCAAGAGGCTCTTTAGTTCCTCTTTGTTTTTTTTTGCCATAAGGGTGGTGTCATCTGCATATCTGAGGTTATTGATATTTCTCCTGGCAATCTGATTCCAGCCTGAGCTTCATCTAGCCCAGCATTTCACATGATGTAGTGTGCATATAAGTTAAATAAGCAGGGTGACAATATACAGCCTTGACAGCATTGTTCTTACCATTCTTTTATTATTCTTTTAATGTCCGAGGGATCAATAATTATAATGCTTCTTTCATTTCCAGTGGACTTTCTGATTTGTATCTTCTGTCTTTTTTTTCTTTGTTAGCTTGGCAAGAGGTTTATCAATTTATATTTTCAAACAACCAGATTTTAGTTTCATTGAATTTGCCTATTGTTTTCCTGTTTCCAATTTCATTGACTTCCACTCAAATTTTAAGTATATCTCCTCTAATTATATTTAAAGATTTCTTCTGCTTACTTGGGATTTAATTTGCTCTTTTTCTATTTCATAAGATGGAAGCTTAATTATTGATTCTAGATCTTTCTTTAATAGTATATGTTTCATTGCTGTAAATTTCCCTCTATGTACTGCTTTTGCTGTATCCTATAACTTTTTTTTTTTTTTTGGCTATGCCACAGGTGTGGAATTTTAATTCCCTGACCAGGGGATTGAACCTGGGCCCCTAGCAGTGAAAGCATGGAGTCCTAACTACTGGACTGCCAAGGAATTCCCTGTATCCCACAAATTTTGATATATGATACTTAAAATTTCATTTAGTTCAAGTTATTTTAAAATTTCTTTGGTAACTCCTTCTTTGACCCATATGTTAGTAAGAGGTATGTTTTTTGTTTTGTTTTGTTTTTTGCTGTGCTGGGTCTTTGTTGCTGTATGGATTTTTCTCTAGTTGTGACGAGTGGGGGCTACTCTCTAATTACATTGCACAGACTTCTCATTATAGTGGCTTCACTTTTTTCAGAGCATGGGCTCTAGGGTGCAGGGGCTTCAGTAGTTACTGCAGCATGTGGGCTCAGTAGTTGTGGCTCCTGGGCCATAGAGCACATGCTCAATAGTTGTGGCAAATGGGCTTGGTTGCTCCATAGCACATGGTATCCTCCCAGACAAGGGATTGAAATGTATCTCCTACACTGGCAGGAGGATTCTTTACCATTGAGCTAGCAGGGAAGCTCTTGCCTCATGTGTTTTAATGCTTGTGGTTAGGGACATGTGCATTCAGAATTGTTATCTCTTCCTAGAGAACTGGTCCCTTTTAAAATTATGTAATGTCCACCTTAAAAAAAATTAATTTATTTATTTTAATTGGAGGCTAATTACTTTACAATATTTTAGTAGATTTTGCCATACATTGACATGAATCACCCATGAGTGTATTTGTGTCTCCCATCCTGAACTCCCCTCTCACCTTAATGTCTACTTTTGTCACTAATCATTTTCTTTTTTTTTTTTTAATCATTTTCTTTGCTCTGAAATCTGCTTTATCTGAAATTAAAATGACTATTCCAGCTTTCTTTTAAAATTTTTTATTTTATTTTAATTGGAGGATAATTACTTTACAATATTGTGATGGTTTCTGCCATACATCAATATGATAAGCCATAGATATACATATGTCCTCTCCCTCTTGAACCTTCCTCCCACCTCCCTCCCCATCCTACCCTTCTAGGTTGTCTCAGAGCACAGTTCTGGGTTCCCTGCCTTTCTGGCTTTCTTCTGATTAGTGTTAGTATGGCATATCTTTCTCCATCTATTTATTTTTAAGCTATAATATGTCTTTATATCTAAAGTGGGTTTCTTATAGACAAGATATAGTTTGGTCTTATTTTTTTATCTACTCTATATCATCTGTTAATTGGTATATTTAGATCATTCACATTAAAGTGATGATTGATATAGCTGGATTAATATTTACCTTATTTGTGTCTGTATTTGTTGCCCTTGTTTTTTGTTCAACTTTTTGTCTTTCACTCTTTTTCTGCCTGTTCTGGTTTTAATTGAGCATTTTATGTAATTTCAATTCCTGACCTCTCTTAGTATATTGATTATTCTTCTTCTAAAATTTATTAGTCATTACATTTAAAATTAGTCTTACATTCATTTTCAAATAACACTATATTACTTTATGGGTAATTATGTACCTATATCAAATCTTCCCCATTTCTTCTTCCTTTCTAACATTGCTATCATCACTTATCCATCAGCTATAACCATCTGGTATATTGTTTCTGTTTTATTTTGAACAAATTGCAACCTGCAATCGATTAAGAATAAGAAAAAATTATTTTATATTGTTATTGCTCTGTTGTGTCTGACTCTTTGCAACCCCATGAACTGCAGTGCTTCAGGCTTCTCTGTCCATCACTATCTTCCTGAGTTTGCTCAAGCTCATTTCCATTGAGTCAGTGATGCCATCCAACCATCTGATTCTCTGTCGCCCCCTTTTCCTCTTGCCTTCAGTTTTTCCAGCATCGGGTTCTTTTCCAGTGAGTCAGCTCTTTGCATCAGATGGCCAAAGAGTTGGAGCTTTGGCTTCAGAATCAGTCCTTCCAATGAACACTCAGTGTTGATTTCCTTTAGGATAGACTGGTTTGATCTCCTCACTGTCCATGGAACTCTTAAGAGTTCAAAAGCATCAATTCTTGGCATTTAATGTTCTTTATGGTCTAACTCTCACATTCATACATGACTACTGGAAAAAAATATAGCTTTGACTATATGGACCTTTGTCAGTAAAGTGATGTCTCTGCTTTGGATGTGAGAGTTGGACAGTGAAGAAAGCTGAGCGCTGAAGAATTGATGCTTCTGAACTGTGGTGTTGGAGAAGACTCTTGGGAGTCCCTTGGACTGCAAGGAGATCCAACCAATCCATTCTAAAGGAGATCAGCCCTGGGATTTCTTTGGAAGGAATGATGCTGAAGCTGAAACTCCAGTACTTTGGCCACCTCAGGCGAAGAGTTGACTCATTGGAAAAGACTCTGATGCTGGGAGGGATTGGGGGCAGGAGGAGAAGGGGATGACAGAGGATGAGATGGCCGGATGGCATCACTGACTCAATGGACGTGAGTCTGAGTGAACTCTGGGAGTTGGTGAGGGACAGGGAGGCCTGGCGTGCTGCGATTCATGGAGTCGCAAAGAGTCAGACATGACTGAGCGACTGAACTAACTGAACTGACTGAAGTCTGTCATAGCTTTTCTTCCAAAGAGCAAGCATCTTTTAATTTCATGGCTGCAGTCACCGTCCAAAGTGATTTTGGAACCCAAGAAGAAGGAATCTGACACTTTCCACATTTTTCCCATCTATTTGCCATGAAGTGATGGGACCAGATGCCATAATCTTAGTTTTTTGAATGCTGAGTTTTAAGCCAGCTTTTTCACTCTCTTCTTTCACATTCATCAAGAGGCTCTTTAGTTCCTCTTCACTTTCTGCTGTTAAAGTGGTATCATCTGAATGTCTGAGGTTGTTGATATTTCTCCTGGCAATCTGGATTCCAGCTTGTGATTCATCCAGCCCAGCATTTCACATGATGTATTCTGTATATAAGTTAAATAAGCAGTGACAATATACAGCCTTGATATACTCCTTTCCCAATTTTGAACTAGTCCATTGTTCCATGTCCAGTTCTCACTGTTGCTTCTTGTCTTGTATACAGGTTTCTCAGGAGGCAGATAAGGTGGTCTGGTGTTCCTATCTCTTTAAGAATACTCCACAGTTTGTTGTGATCCACATAGTCAAAGGCTTTAGCATAGTCAATGAAGTAGAAGTAGATGTTTTTCTGGAATTTCCTTGCTTTTACTATGATCCAGCGTATGTTGGAAATTTGATCTCTGGTTCCTCTGCTTTTTCTAAATCCAGCTTGTACATCTGGAATTTTTCAGTTCACATACTGCTGAAGCCTAGCTTGAAGGATCTTGAACATCTTGCTGGCATGTGAAATGAGTACAGTTGTACAGTAATTTGAACATTCTTTGGCTTTGCCTTTTTGGGGGATTGAAATGAAAACTGACCTTTTCCAGTCCTGTGGCCATTTCTGAGTTTTCCAAATTTGCTGGCATAATGAATACAGCACTTTAACAGCAACATCTTTTAAGATTTGAAATAACTCAGCTGGAATTCTATCACCTCCACTAGCTTTGTTCATAGTGATGCTTCCTAAGGCCCACTTGACTTCACACTCCAGAATATTGGCTCTAGATAAGCAACCACATCATTCTGGTTAACTCGGTCATTAAGAAATTTTTTATATAGTTCTTTTGTCTATTCTTGCTACCTCTTCTTAATCTCTTCTGCTTCTGTTAGGTCCTTGCCATTTCTATCCTTTAGTATGCCTATATTTGTATGAAATTTTCCCTTGGTATCTCCAGTTTTATTAAAGAGATCTCTAGTCTTTCCCATTCTATTTTTTCCCTCTATTTCTTTGCATTGGTCACTTAAGGTTTTCTTACCTCTCTTTGCTATTCTCTGGAACTCTGCATTCAGTTGGGAATATCTTTCCCTATCTCCTTTGCCTTTTGCTTCTCTTCCTTTCTCAGCTATTTGTAAGGCCTCATCAGACAACCACTTTGTCTTCTTGCATTTCTTTTTCTTGGGGATGGTTTTGGTCACCACTTTCTATACAATGTTACATACCTCCATCCATAGTTCTCCAGGCACTCTGTCTACCAGATCTAGTCTCTTGTATCTATTTATCACCTCCACTGTATAATCATAAGGTATTTGATTTAGGTTATATCTGAATGGCCTAGTGGTTTTCCCTACTTTCTTCTATTTGAGCCTGAATTTTTCAATAAGGATCTGAAGAACTGAGCCACAGCCAGCTCCAGGTCTTGTTTTTGCTGACTGTATAGAGCTTCTCTATCTTCAGCTGCAAAGAATATAATCAATCTGATTTTGGTACTAGCCATCTGGTGATATCCATGTGTAGAGTCATCTTTTGTGTTGTTAGAAGAGAGTGTTTGCTGTGACCAGTGCATTCTCTTGGCAAAACTCCCTTAGGCTATGCTCTGCTTCATTTTGTACTCCAAGCCTAAAATTGCTTGTTATTCCAGGTATTTCTTGACTTCCTACTTTTGCATTCCAGTCCCCTCTGATGAAAAGGACATCTTTTTTGGTGTTATTTCTAGGAGGTCTTGTAGATCTTCATAGAATCGTTCAACTTCAGCTTCTTCATCATTAGAGGTTGGGGCATTGACTTGGATTACTGTGATTTGAATGATTTGCCTTGGAAATGAACTGAGATCATTCTGTCATTTTTGAGATTGAAACCAAAGACTGCATTTTGGATTCTTTGTTGACTATGAGGGCTACCCCATTCCTTCTAAGGGATTCTCACCCATTGTAGTAGATATAATGGTCATCTGAATTAAATTCTCCCATTCCTGTTCATTTTAGTTCACTGATTCCTAAAATATTGATGTTCACTCTTGCCATCTCCTATTTGACTACATCAAATTTACCTTGATTCATGGGCCTAACATTGCAGGTTCCTATGCAATACTGTTCTTCACAGCATTAGACTTTACTTTCACCACCAGATCTAACCACAGCTGGGCATCATTTCTGCTTTGGCTCAGCCTCTTCATTCTTTCTGTAGCTATTTCTTTGCTCTGCCCCAGTAGAATATTGGGCACTTACCAGCCTGGTGGGTTCATCTTTCAGTGTCATATCTTTTTGCCTTCTCATACTGTTCATGGAGTTCTCAAGGCAAGAATATTGAAGTGGTTTGCGATTCCCTTCTCCAGTGGACCACATTTTGTCAAGCCCTAAAGAGCAAGATGCTTACTCCTTGGAAGAAAAGTTATGACCAACCTAGATAGCATATTCAAAAGCAGAGCCATTACTTTGCCGACTAAGGTCCGTCTAGTCAAGGCTATGGTTTTTCCAGTGGTCATGTATGGATGTAAGAGTTGGACTGTGAAGAAGGCTGAGTGCTGAAGAATTGATGGTTTTGAACTGTGGTGTTGGAGAAGACTCTTGAAAGTCCCTTGGACTGCAAGGAGATCCAACCAGTCCATTCTGAAGGAGATCAACCCTGGGATTTCTTTGGAAAGAATGATGCTAAAGCTGAAACTCCAGTACTTTGGCTACCTCATGCGAAGAGCTGACTCATTGGAAAAGACTCTGATGCTGGGAGGGATTGGGGGCAGGAGGAGAAGGGGACAACAGAGGATGAGATGGCTGGATGGCATCACTGACTCGATGGACATGAGTCTGAGTGAACTCCGGGAGTGGTGATGGACAGGGAGGCCTGGTGTGCTGCAATTCATGGGGTTACAAAGAGTTGGACACAACTGAGAGACTGAACTGAACTGAAAGAGCAGAGACATACCCTTCAGCCACTTGACATAGCTGAATGACATGCGTGGTGCCCTGGCTGGCCCACTGGTGGTCCTTGTTGAGCATTTAAACTTCACTGGCCACTGGGTGTTGGTCAATGTGTGGCTACATTATTCCTTATCAAATGCTGTTCCTTTCATTAGATAGATCTATATTATTTTTCCTCTCTCTGAAGTACTTTTTAAATATTTCCTGCAAGGCAGATCTACAGGTGATAAATTCCTTCAGTGACTGGTTTGTGAGAAAGTCTTTATTTCTCCTTCACTTTTGAACAGTAACTTTACTGGATACAGAATTCTAGGTTGATGGGGTTTTTTCTTTCAAGATCTAAAATATTCCATTCTGCTCTATTCTTGTTTGCATGATTTGATGGCTAATTTTATAATTCAACTTGGCTGTGTAACAATCTTTAAATATGTGGTCAAATACTTTTCTGGATATTTCTGTGAGGGTATATTTTGGATGATATTAACATTTAAGCAATGACTTTGAGTAAAGCAGACTGTCTTTCACAATGTGTCTGAACCTCATCAATCCTTTGAAAAGACTAATCTTCCCTTAGGAAGAGTAAATTCTGCCAGGAGATGGTTTTCAGACCTGAACCAAACTGAAGCATCATCTCTTCTGTTGTCTGCAGCCTGACAGCTCACTCTGAAGATTTTGGACTTCAATCTCTGTAATAGAATGAGCCAATTTCTTAAAATAAATACTTTTCTATTTTATACTTATTCTATTGATTCTATTTCTCTATTGCTGCTGCTGCTGCTGCTAAGTCGCTTCAGTCGTGTCCGACTCTGTGTGACCCCATAGATGGTAGCCCACCAGGCTCCCCCGTCCCTGGGATTCTCCAGGCAAGAACACTGGAGTGGGTTGCCATTTCCTTCTCCAGTGCATGCAAGTGAGAAGTAAAAGTGAGCCGCTCAGTCATATCCGACTCTTAGCAACCCCATGGACTGCAGCCTAGCAGGCTCCTCAGCCCATGGGATTTTCCAGGCAAGAGTATTGGAGTGGGGTGCCATTGCTTTCTCCCCTATTTCTCTGTAATTGTCCCCAGATTCTTAGATATTCTCTTCACCCACCCCCTGCCACACACACTGTTTTCTTTTCTTTGTTTTTCAGTTTGGGAGTTTCTATTTTGAAATATCTTCAAGCTCAGTGATTCTTTCCTTAGCTGTGCCCAGTTTACTGATGAGCATTCATCATTTCTCTTGTAGTGTTGCTGATTTCTAGCATTTACTTTTTTTGTAAATTAGAACATTTATTTCCCTTTTAAAATCCATATTTGAAAAATAAACACTTCTTAGTATTTCTTTCCCTCCAAACACAATTTCAAGGTTGTTTATATTCCAGACTCAAGCAAGAGCTGAAACACAATTCCAGCATAACATTATATAGTGATTACTTGGATTCTGCTTGGCTTTGGGAATACCAAGCCTGAAAACAGACTCCTGTCATCTTGCTCTCATCCTTATGTACTTGATAATTTTTCTTCAAGTGGCAGAACGAATTATCAGACTTACTTCATGAAATCTTGAAAGTTCAATCTATCACCTGAAATAACGACCATATTGATAATAGAGGAATTTGAAGTATCAAATTATGTTATTAATATATACTTAAAATAGGTTATTGTAGGTCTAAGATATTTTATATGGATAACTTGGGAAAAACCTATCCATGAGGAAAGAGGAAAAGAAGTGATACTGGGTCTCATTTTAGGTTTCTGTTAAAGATAGGCTTATATGTGCTTTCTTTCATAGCATCTTCAAATTCATGAAAGATTCTAATTTTAGTTGATAGTATTGCAACAGTTTCAATAGCCACTTTGTGGCAAGCAAATTTTTCTGGGAGAATTGGACAGAAATTTTTTTTTCTTTAGAAAAAATTATATGCAATTGATTTGAGTTTCATCTCTTGTATTTCCTTTTGATCCTTTGGTTTCTGTATCTCTGCTTACATTACCATCTGTTTTTATATGTTTTCCACTAGAGCCCTTAACATAATTATTTTAAACAACATAAATAACATTATTATTTTAACAATTATTTAAACAAAATAAATAACATAATTATTTTAAATTTTGAGTCTTTATTATTCTAACATCTCTGTTATATCTGATTCTGATTCTTGTCCTGTCTCTTCAGTCTGTGTCTTTATCCCTTTAAATATAGCTTGTAGTTTTTTGTTGAAAGCTGAACATGATGTACCGGTTAAAAGAAACTGAGGTAAATAGATTTGTTTGTGTGAAGTTTTCTTCATCTGGCTAGGGGTTAGTCTGTTTTCACCCATAGCTGTAGGTGTGAGAGGTTAAAATTTCCTCTAGTGTTCTTGTTTTTGTCTTCCTTGTTGTCTTTAGTTCTATGTAGAGACTTGTTAAGTAAGATCTGATATGTGTTTTTTTCAGTTGCAATCTTTTGTTTTACAGGATCCCTAAAGATGTGGTGATAAGGTGTATGGGAAGGAGGGAAGTGTTCTTTAATCCTAAGATTACATCTGAGTCTTTTAAAAAATTAGTTATTTATTTGACTGCTGGGTCACATGAGATCTTTGATCTTTGTTGTGTGTGATACTGATGCATGTATATATTACAAAATGCTTATCACAGTTACTTAACACATTTTCATATTACATAATTACCAGTTTGTTGTTTTTATGGTTAGAACATTACAGAATAGTCTCAGAAACTTTCAAGTATACAATACCCTATTGTTAACTCTAGACACCATGTTGTACATTAGTTTCCTAGAACCTGTTCATCTTACACTTGAAAGTTAGTACCCCTCCCCTCTCTGGGGTACACATGTACACCCATAGATGATTCATGTCAATGTACGGCAAAAACAACCACAATATTATAAAGTAATTAGTCTCCAATTTAAATAAATAAATAAATAATTTTTTAGCTGTTCTGAGGCAGCCTGTGGGATATTAGTTTCCTGACCAGGGATTGAACCTGTGCCCATGTACTGGAAGCATGGAGTTTTAACCACTGGATGGCCAGGGAAGTCCCCTGAAAACGGATGCTTTTCAACAAAAGGCAGAGGAACAAGAGATCAAATTGCCAACATCCTCTGGATCATCGA
This sequence comes from Aepyceros melampus, assembly GCA_006408695.1. NCBI lineage: Eukaryota > Metazoa > Chordata > Mammalia > Artiodactyla > Bovidae > Aepyceros > Aepyceros melampus. The sequence continues at coordinate 103,462 of SJXQ01004818.1, read as the reverse complement.
AAAAGCAAGAGAGTTCCAGAAAAACATCTATTTCTGCTTTATTGATTATGCCAAAGCCTTTGACTGTGTGGATCACAATAAACTGTGGAAAATTCTGAAAGAGATGGGAATACCAGACCACTTGACTTGCCTCTTGAGAAACCTGTATGCAGGCCAGGAAGCAACAGTTGGAACTGGACATGGAACAACAGACTGGTTCCAAATAGGAAAAGGAGTCTGTCCAGGCTGTATATTGTCACCCAGCTTATTTAACTTATATGCAGAGTACATCATGAGAAACACTGGGCTGGAAGAAGCACAAGCTGGAATCAAGATTGCCAGGAGAAATAATAATAACCTCAGATATGCAGATGACACCACCCTTATGGCAGAAAGTGAAGAGGAACTAAAAAGCCTCTTGATGAAAGTGAAAGAGGAGAGTGAAAAAGTTGGCTTAAAGCTCAACATTCAGAAAACTAAGATCATGGCATCTGGTCCCATCACTTCATGGGAAATAGATGAGGAAACAGTGTCAGACTTTATTATTTTGGGCTCCAAAATCACTGCAGATGGTGACTGCAGCCATGAAATGAAAAGACGGTTACTCCTTGGAAGGAAAGTTATGACCAACCTAGGCAGCATATTCAAAAGCAGAGATATTACTTTGCCAACAAAGGTCCATCTAGTTAAGGCTATGGTTTTTCCAGTAGTCATGTATGGATGTGAGAGTTGGACTGTGAAGAAAGTTGAGCACTGAAGCACTGATGGATGTGAGAATTGGACTGTGAAGAAAGCTNCTCCAAAATCACTGCAGATGGTGACTGCAGCCATGAAATTAAAAGGCGCTTACTCCTTGGAAGAAAAGTTATGACCAACCTAGATAGTATATTCAAAAGCAGAGACATTACTTTGCCGACTAAGGTCCGTTTAGTCAAGGCTATGGTTTTTCCTGTGGTCATGTATGGATGTGAGAGTTGGACTGTCAAGAAGGCTGAGCGTAGAAGAATTGATGCTTTTGAACTGTGGTGTTGGAGAAGACTCTTGAGAGTCCCTTGGACTGCAAGGAGATCCAACCAGTCCATTCTGAAGGAGATCAACCCTGGGATTTCTTTGGAAGGAATGACGCTAAAGCTGAAACTCCAGTACTTTGGCCACCTCATGTGAAGAGTTGACTCATTGGAAAAGACCCTGATGCTGGGAGGGATTGGCGCAGGAGGAGAAAGGGACGACCGAGGATGAGATGGCTGGATGGCATCACAGACTCAATGGACGTGAGTCTGGGTGAACTCCGGGAGTTGGTGATGGACAGGGAGGCCTGGCGTACTGCGATTCATGGGGTCGCAAAGAGTCGGACACGACTGAGTGACTGAACTGAACTGAACATTAGAAATTTTATTATGCATATGTAACATGGCAGAGTCTAATATTAGTTACATCAGCTTTCTCTGAACAATATAAAGCCTTAGATCATTTTACCTGTACTCCCAACTTTGCATGCCATTGTTGCAGTGTATTTTAATTCTCTCTACATATTTTTAAGCAAAATTTTCCCATAAACATTTTTATTGAGGTGTAACCCACATAAAATGCCCAGGTAACAAGTAGATCTTGATGAATTTTTACAAAGGAATATCTCTCTGAAGGGACTTGCCTATAGCTCAAATGATAAATAATCTGCCTGCAATTCAGGATACCAGGGTTTGATCCCTGGGTCAGGAAGGTCCTCTGGAGAAGGGAAAGGCAATCCACTCCAGTATTCTTGCCCGAAGAATCCCATGGTCAGAGAAACCTGGCGAACTACAGCCCGTGGGGTTGCAAAGAGTCAGACATGACTGAGCAACTAACACACACAACCCCCTCTGAAACCACTATCTGAATTAAGATACAGATTATTTTTTTGTATATTAGAAACCTCATTTATGCCCCCTTCAACTCAATATCCCCAATGTTATTCAAAAATTCCTATTTCTATCACACAAGACTGCATTTTTTCTTTCCTTGAGTATCATATATAGTTTGTCTGTCATCTATCTATCTATCTACAGTTGTTGGTATCTGGATTTTTTCCTTCAGCATAGTTTCTGTAGATGTTTATACTTAACAGTAATTAAATATTTTCCATTGTTGTTTAATATTACATAAATGTACCACTATTTATTGTTTCATTCTAAGACTGATGTGCAATTGAGTTTTTTTACATTTTTGATATTTTAAAGAAAATTGTTATTTTTTTTCAAACATGCTTTTAGGACAAATCACATCTTGCTGCAACAGCTACAAGCTTCCTGCAGCCCTGCCCAGGTCCAGCTCAGAGCCCAGCCCTAGACCCCACCCACTACCATAAATCCACTCATTTATCTTGAATAGTCAGATCTATTATAATGTGACATATGTACTCCTAAAAATTGCTACACTATGCAAAATGTCAAAATGAAACCATAAGACCTATGCCCTTTCTCCCATTTTTCTCATGACACTCAAAAACATTGTCAGTAATACATAGAGGAACCTAATAAAAGAATAGTATAATGTTACATATGTCAGATGGTTACTATAATAAATGTAACGCTTTGCCTTAAAAAAGACAGTTTTGCTTGTGGAAGTAGGTGTCACAGGGTGGCAGCTTGTGTTTCACTGTGAAAGGGTGGGAGGAGGGTTATCTGAAATCAGACAGAAAGTTGTGACACTGGTTGTAGGTAAGTAGGTGTGAGTCATTGTCCTTGCTTTGGTGTAGGCTGCTGAACTTTTACAATCTTTAAATCCTTGAGTGTGTTTCCCCCACCCCCCCACTTTGGATTATTGATCTTTTAAAATTTGTAATGGATGCCTGTTTCATCAAAATTGCAATTTTTGAAGAAATTTATTTATTTTAATTGGAGGCTAATTACTGTTTTTTGCCATACATCAGCATGAATCAGCCACAGATGTACATGTGTCCCCCCATCCTGAACCCCCTCCCACCTCCTTCCCCACCTCATCCCTCTGGGTTGTCCCAGAGCACTGGCTTTGAGTGCCCTGCTTCATACATCGGACTTGCACTGGTCATCTGTCTTACAAATGGTGATATACACATTTCAGTGCTGTTCTCTCAAATCATCCCACCCTCACCTTCTCTCACATTGTCCAAAAGTCTGTTCTTTACATCTGTGTCTCTTTTGCTGTCTTGCATATAGGGTCTTATTACCATCTTTCTAAATTCCATATATATGTGTTAATATACTGTATTGGTGTTTCTCTTTCTTCTTACTTCACTTGTATATAATAGACTCCGGTTTCATCCACTTCATTAGAACTGACTCCAATGTGTTCTTTTCTTACAGCTGAGTAATATTCCATTGTGTATATGTACCACAAATTCCTTATCCATTCATCTGCCGATGGGCATCTAGGTTGCTTCCATGTCCTGGCTATTGTAAACAGTGCTTCAATGAACATTGGGGTACATGCGTCTCTTTCATTTCTGTTTTCTTTGGTGTGTATGCTCAGCAGTGGGATTGCTGGGTTTGGAAGGAATGATGCTCAAACTGAAGCTCCAGTACTATGGCCACCTCATGTGAAGAGTTGACTCATTGGAAAAGACCCTGATGCTGGGAGGGATTGGGGGCAGGAGGAGAAGGGGACGACCGAGGATGAGATGGCTGGATGGCATCACGGACTCAATGGACGTGAGTCTGAGTGAACTCCCCGGGAGTTGGTGATGGACAGGGAGGCCTGGCGTGCTGCGATTCATGGGGTCGCAAAAAGTCGGACACAACTGAGCGAATGAACTGAACTGAACTGATGGTAGTTCTATTTCCAGTTTTTTAAGGAATCTCCACACTGTTCTCCAAAGTGGCTGTACTAATTTGTATTCCCACCAACAGTGTAAGAGGGTTCCCTTTTCTCCACACCCTCTCCAGCATATATTGTTTGCAGACTTTCAAAATTGTAATTTTTGATCCAATTTGTAGCCTCCTTCTTCAATTAACTTTAGTATCAATCCTGGAAATCCTTTTGTGGCTCTCTCATCTGTATTCATGCATAGTTTCACCTGAAACTGAATGTTTTGAAAATTGTAGTGATGTTGAAGTCATCAAGCTAGCAACTAATAGCACTAAAAGGGGCCACTTCTGCAGAATTTGGCAATTTCTTTTTAAAGTTCTCAGATGTAAATAGTACTGGCTTTTTTTTTTCTTTTCTTTTCATTTGTTTGCATTGCTTGGCATTTTGAGCCAGGCTATTTAGATATGTTTGGGATGTTGAGTATGTATTTATTTATATAGAAAATTTTGCAAAACAAAGGGATAATGAAATACAACCTTGTAGGATAACACACCCAGAGAACTGGATAGCTAGTAGATCTTTGAGATATGTGAGTGTGTTTTGTGTTTTCCTGTGTGGATTGGTTCAGCTGGGTACAGTTCCTACTTCACCTTGTGTTTCCTGCTGATGAAACTGTCTATAAGGAAATGTGAAATTCTCATTGATATTTTCCAAAATATCAATCAAACTTTAAAAATTCAAGTTTTCAAAACAAGTGTTAAACTGCATAATTGATTGTATTTGGGAATGGAATAGACCAGTCTTGAAGCATCTAGATTCAGAGGGTATCCAGATGTTCAGCTTTGTTGTTGGTCAGTCACTAAGTCCTGTCCGACTCTTTGCGACACCATGGACTACAGCACACCAGGCTTCCCCATCCTTCACCATCACCTAGAGCTTGTTCAAACTCATGTCCATTGAGTTGGTGATGCCATCCAACCATCTCATCCTCTGTCACCCCCTTCTCCTCCTGCCCTAATCTTTCACAGCATCAGGGTCTTTTCCAATGAATCAACTCTTCACATCAGGTGGCCAAAGTATTAGAGCTTCAGCTTCAGCACCAGTCCTTCCAATGAATATTCAGGTTTGGATTTTCTTTAGGATTGACTGGTTTGATCTCCCCAATGTCCAAGGGACACACAAGAGTCTTTGCCAGCACCAATTTAAAGGCATCAGTTCTTCAGTGCTCAGCCTTCTTTGTGATCCATTTTTCACATACATACCTGACTACTGGAAAAACCATGGCTTTTACTTATGGATCTTTGTTGGCAAAGTGAGATCTCTGCTTTTTAATGCAGTAAGTGTGTCATAGCTTTTCTTCCAAGGAGCAAGTGTCTTTTAATTTCATGGATGCAGTCTCCATCTGCACCATCTGAACCATCTTCAACCCAAGAAAATAAAATCTGTCACTGTTTCCACTTTCTCCCCATCTATTTGCATGAAGTGATTTGACTGATGCCTTGATCTTTGTTTCTTGAATGTTGAATTTTAAGTCACTTTTTCACTCCTCTTTTTCCTTCATCAGGAGGTGCCTTAGTTACTCTTCACTTTCTGGCATTAAAATGGTGTCATCTGCATATCTGAGGTTGTTGATATTTCTCTCGGGCAATCTTGATTCCAGCTTCTAATTCATCCAGCCTGGCATTTCCCCTGATGTACTCAGCATAGAAATTAGCTATTGCCAAAAAACTTTCAGTATTCATTCCACCAGCAATGCATATGAAGGTCAGTTGCTCCACATCCTCACCAACACAATTTTGTCATAGTTTTTCCCTTAATTATTCTAGAATGTGTGCAATTGAATCTCCTGGTAGTTTTTATTTGTATTTACTCAGGGATGAATAGAAATGAGGCCATTTTCATAAGATTATTGCCTGTCTGTACACACTTGATTGTGGAATATCTATATAATCTTTTGTTAATATATTATATTAATATATTCTTATTCACTTGGAATTAGACAAAGTGGCAGAGTAGTCAAGAACACAGGTTTTGAATCAGGTAAACTTGAGTTTAAAGCCTTCTTCTGTCTCTAACTACTAGTATAATTCTGTTCTAATTTCTTTTCTTTTCATATTAAATATTCAAAAATGTTATTTATCCTTATTTTAATGGAAACTCATAGTTTCATCACATGAATGTATACCAGTGTCATAATTTTCATGGAGAAAGTATATCAAGATTATCTCACATTGGAACCAGAATAGTTATTAGGCAAAAAGTCTTTTGGAGACTTTCTCAGATTTGAGTGTGTGGTCAAGTAGTTACAGGATTCCAATTGCACAGCAGTGTGCCTGAATAATGCAGAGATGTCCCTTGGTAACAAAATCAGGAGTGGTTCTTGTTTGTCATTAGAAGTTTGTGCTTCTATGAATATTTTGTTAGAATTTGCAAGATTTCTTCTTGTAGATTTCCTAGGGGAGGATAGGCCATGATTCTCAACACAACCTGACCTACATAGATTTATTCAGTTTGTACAGATATTGACTAAGTTCAGGAACTGTTTTGCTTCAAGGATTATATTTTCCTGAGTGTGACATTGACATTTCAGGACACTGAATGTTTGGAAGTCCCGTCACTTCATGGCAAATAGATGGGAAACAATGGAAAGAGTGGCAGACTTTTTCTTGGGCTCCAAAATCACTGCAGATGGTGACTGTAGTTATGAAAGTAAAAGATGCTTGCTCCTTGGAAGAAAAGTTGTGACCAACCTAGACAGTGTATTAAAAAGCAGAGACATCATTTTGCTGACAAAATTCTGTATAGTCAAAGCTCTGGTTTTTCCAGTAGTCATATACGGATGTGAGAGTTGGACCATAAAGAAGGCTGAGCACTGAATAATTGATGCTTTCAAACTGTGGTGTTGGAGAAGACTCTTGAGAGTCCCTTGGACTTCAAGGAGATCAAACCACTCCTAAAGGAAATAAACTCTGAATATTCATTGGAAGGACTAATGCCGAAGCTGAAGCTCCAATACTTTGGCCACTGATGTGAAGAGTCAATTCACTGGAAAAGACTCTGATGCTGGGAAAGATGAAAGGCATGAAGAGAGGGGAATGGCAGAAGATGAGACATTTGGATGGCATCACTGATCCAATGGACATGAGTTTGAGCAAACTCCCGAAGATGGTGAAGGACAGAGAGACTGGTGTGCCACAGTTCATGGGGTCACAAAGAGTCCGATGCAACTGAGTGACTGAACAACATGTTTGGTGTGGTATGAGAACAGGGTACCGACCCACCCACAGTCTGGATATGTCACTTGTTCCCTCTTCAGTTGCTAGGAAGCAATTTAAACTGTCAAAAATGTTGCATTTCAATTTGAGATGACTTTAAGTCTTCTTGACCTCTACTTGGAATAATGCTTGCTTCCATTCAAATGCTGTGCCTGTTGGGTTAATCAGGCAAAAGTGGAAAGGATTTAATGTACGTCTTCAAGGCTCCTTGCCAGAGACACCTAGGAGATCTGGTCACTGCAGAATTTTCCAATCTCAACACCTATTGCTCTTCCTCTTCCTATTCTGCTTCATTTGCCTTGGTTTCTTGCTCTTCTTTCAACAAACCAAAGCAAATTCTTGCCTAGGAGCCTCTGTCCTTCACAACAACCTCTCCCTTAGTTATGTGAATGACTGGCTCATTTTGCTGAAATTTTCACTCTGAGGGAGCTCTTCCATCCATAACTTTGTTTAAATGATCACTTCCAGGCTCCTCACCCTTTTCTATGCTTTATTTTTATCCATCACACTTATTCCCGACCATTTTACTAGGTATTTCTTTATGATTTATCCTCCAATAGGATATGAGTCTTAGGGGGTGAGGAATTTCTTATCTCTCCCTTCCTGTTTTTCCAGAGGGCAGAGAACAGAAACTGTTAAATAGATGACAATCTTGACAATTTCAGTGTAACTCGGCAGCTTTTTGGAATCTCCCAGGGGTGTTTCCTGAGAACTCGGTGCACCATGCCTTTCAGATCCTCCGGGTTGGTAAGCAATCTTCCCTAGCATTTATTCATGCTCAAGGAAGAGAACAATGAGAAGAAATTAAGACCTAAGAGAACCTGTCATGTGCAAATGCAGACTAACCAAGAAAGCTGTAAAATTGCCTCCGCTCCCAGCCAGCCTTGTCTGGAAGAATGGAACCTTCCATTAACCCTGTTTAACAGACTGGCTCTCCACCTCTGGTAGGTGTGTATTTATTTCACATTCATCCCTCCACCTCTCTTCCCTTCTAGAGTCTGGCTCTTTCCAGGCATCCTAGGTCAGCAACCTTGGAACAAAGGTTTGATTGTTCAGAAATTGGTGAGGCAGGCTGTTTCTTGTCGTGTAACTCATCCACTTTCCGCCTGCCCAGCCACGAGGAGGTCAGGGAGCCAGGTGGAGACGTGAAGCTCTCTAGTTCTGGACTCTGCTGTTTTGGGAGGTGCAAGAATTTCTTCCCTTCAGTAGCTCTGTGCTGTAAGCTTGCTCTTCTAAAGAGTTTGTTCATTGTGCAGAAGCTTTTAATTTTAATTAGGTCCCATTTGTTTATTTTTGCTTTTATTTCCAATATTCTGGGAGGTGGGTTTACTCCTTGGAAGGAAAGTTATGACCAACCTAGATAGCATATTCAAAAGCACACATTACTTTGCCAAAAAAGGTCCATCTAGTCAAGGTTATGGTTTTTCCAGTGGTCATGTATGGATGTGAGAGTTGGACTGTGAAGAAGGCTGAGCACTGAAGAATTGATGCTTTTGAACTGTAGTGTTGGAGAAGACTTTTGAGAGTCCCTTGGACTACAAGGAGATCCAACCAGTCCATTCTAAAGGAGATCAGTCCTGGGTGTTCTTTGGAAGGACTGATGCTAAAGCCGAAACTCCAGTACTTTGACTACCCTCATGCGAAGAGTTGACTCATTGGAAAAAATTCTGATGCTGAGAGGGATTAGGGGCAGGAGGAGAAGGGGATGACAGAGGAGATGGCTGGATGACATCACCGACTCAATGGACATGAGTTTGAGTGAACTCTGGGAGTTGATGATGGACAGCAAGGCCTGGCGTGCTGCAATTCACAGGGTCGCAAAGAGTTGGACATGACTGAGCGACTGAACTGTTAGTTTCCTTTGTTGTGCAGAAGCTTTTAATTTTAAATGAGTCTTATTTGTTTATTTTTGCTTTTATTTCCAATATTCTGGGAGGTGGGTCATGGAGGATCCTGCTATGATTTATGTTGGAGAGAGTTTTGCCTATGTTCTCCTCTAGGAGTTTTATAGTTTCTGGTCTTATGTTTATATTTTTAATCCATTTTGAGTTTGTGTATGGTGTTAGAAAGTGTTCTTGTTTCATTCTTTTACAAGTGGTTGACCAGTTTTCCCAGCACCACTTGTTAAAGAGATTGTCTTTTCTCCACTGTATATTCTTGCCTCCTTTGTCAAAGATAAGGTGTCCATAGGTGCGTGGATTTATCTCTGGGCTTTCTATTTTGTTCCATTGATCTATATTTCTGTCTTTGTGCCAGTACCATACTGTCTTGATGACTGTGGCTTTGTAGTAAAGCCTGAAGTCAGGCTGGTTGATTCCTCCAGTTCCATTCTTCTTTCTCAAGATTGCTTTGGCTACTTGAGGTTTTTTTTTTTTTTTTTTTTTGTATTTCCATACACATTGTGAAGTTATTTGTTCTAGCTCTGTGAAAAATACCGTTGGTAGCTTTATAGGGATTGCATTGAATCTATAGATTGCTTTGGGTAGTGTATTCATTTTCACTGTATTGATTCTTCCAATCAATGAACATGGTATGTTTCTCCATCTATTAGTGTCCTATTTGATTTCTTTCACCAGTGTTTTATAGTTTTATACATATAGGTCTTTTGTTTCTTTAGGTAGATATATTCCTAAGTATTTTATTCTTTTCTTTGCAATGGTGAATGGAATTGTTTTCTTAATTTCTCTATTTTCTCATTGTTAGTATATAGGAATGCAAGGGATTTCTGTGTGTTGATTTTATATCCTGCAACTTTACTATATTCATTGATTAACTCTAGTAATTCTTAAAGAGATGGGAATACCAAACCACTTTCCCTGCCTCCTGAGAACCTGTATGCAGGTCAAGAAGCAACAGTTAGAACTGGACATGGTACAACTGACTGACTGGTTCAAAACTGAGAAAGAAGTACAGAAAGGCTGTATATTGTCAGTTCTTTTATTTAACTTCTATGCAGAGTACATCAAGGGAAAAGGTGGGCTAGATCACTCACAAGCAGGAATCAAGATTGCCAGGAGAAATATAAATAACCTGAGATATGCAGATGAAACCACTTTAATGGCAGAGAGTGGCACAAAGGAACTAAAGAGCCTTGTGAGGAGGCTGAAAGAAGAGAGTGAAAAAGCTGGCTTAAAACTCAACATTCAGAAAACTAAGGTCATGGCATCTGGTCCCATTATCTCATGGCAAAGAGATGCAGAAAAAGTGGAAACAGTGAGAGACTTTATTTTCTTGGGTCCCAAATCACTGCAGATGGTGACTGCACCTACAAAATTAAAGGACACTTGGTCCTTGGAATAAAAGTTATGGCAAACCTAGATATTGTATTGAAAAGCAGAGACATCACTTTGATGATGAAGGTCTATATACTCAAAGCTATGATTTTCCAGTAGTCATGTATAGATGTGAGAGTTGGACCATAATCAAGGCTGAGTGTCAGAGAATAGATTTTTTTTGAACTCTGGTGCTGGAGAAGACTTTTGAGAGGTCCTTAGACAGCAAGGAGATTAATCCAGTCAATCCTAAAGGAAATTAACCCTGACTGTTTATTGGAAGGACTGGTGCTGAAGCTCCAATACTTTGGCCACCTGATGCAAAGAGCCTACTCATTGGAAAAGACTCTGATGATGGGAAAGATTGAGGGCAAAAGGAGAAGGGGTTGATAGAGGATGAGATGGTTGGATGGCATCACCAACTCAGTGGACATGGGTTTGAGCAAACTCCAGGAGACAGTGAAGGACAGGGCAGCCCCATGTGCTGTAGTTCATGGGGTCAGAAGGAGTAAGACATGACTTACTGACTGAACAACACTATCAGATAACATTTAATGTTCATGTGATCTGGGAGATATTCAATATTTAATCAGTATCTGGTATTAGAGCTAGCTTAAACTTGTGGGTTTCACTAATACAGATCTGTCTTTAAAGTTATCAACGTTAAGTACGGGATTCCCTAGTGGTCAGTGGTTAAGAATCTGCTGGCCAACACAGGGGATACTGGTTTCGACGCCTGGTCCGGGAAGATCCCACATGCTGCTGGGCAATGAAGCCTGTGTGCCACAACCACTTAGCTGGCATGGTGCAATTACTGAAGCCTTCATACCTAGAGCCTGTGCTCTGCAACAAAATAAGTCATTGCAACCAGAAGCTTACACACTGCAATGAAGAGGAGCCCCCGCTTGCCACAACTAGAGAAAGCCCACACGTAGTAATGAAGACTCAGTGCAGCCAAGGGAAAAAAAAAAAAAAAATTAAGTACAATACTTTCATTGTTCTTAGGGTTACTGAGAGTCAGTAAGTGCATATTGCTTTTGTTATGAAATCTATCAACGGGGAAGACAACCTGATACAATTAAAATTTTAAGTAAATGTAACTGGGATAGGAACTTTTTGGTAAACTCAATAGGAATAATTCTGTTTTGGAAATGTCCATCTAATACAGTTGCTCCAAATTTTGGTAAACTGAAATTAAATTAAGTGATAGGAACTCATTGAATATCCAGGCCATTTCAAATAAGATAAAGTATTGAAACATTAATTACAAAACAGATCTAAATTTACCTACTTTTGTCTTCTTATGAAAGTGAAAAAGAAAGAAGTGAGAATGCAGTCGCTCAGTCATGTCTGACTCTTTGCAACCCCATGGACTGTAGCCCACCAGGCTTCTCTGTCCATGGAATTCTCCTGGAAAGAATACTGGAGTGGATTGCCATTCCCTTCTCCAGGGGATCTTCCTAACTCAGGGATCAAGCCTGGGTCTCTCACATTGCAGCCAGATTCTTTACTATCTGAGCCACAAGAGAATCCTTGTGTTTCATGAGAGAAAAACTAAAGGTGTTAGGTGCCAACTTGAGATGTTCTTTACCAATCTATAGAATGTTAATATAGAAGACAGTTCATGATCACTTAAGGAAAGTAGAATTTGTTTTAAGCAAAGTAGAATTTGTTTTCAGAAAAGAAGTATGAGGAATGGAAATACATTTGTTGAAAGAAAAAAAAAGGTGATTTTGGCCTACAGCTGGCTATTTCTGAATGAGGAAAAGAAGGGGCAAGATATAACTACAAAAAGTTTTGATTTGTGGAAGAGGAACACTGAGAAAAGAATTTTGTATGTGGTCCAAGTCTTCTAAAGTTGGATTAAATTTAATTAGGTAAATGGATTTTTAATAAGAGTAGGCTGATACATGCCTGGATTTCGTTTCTGTCATAAGAGAACAAAGTTGTCCTGGAATGCTACTTTCGATGTTGGACTATGTGAGTTTCCGTGCCTTTAAGTGATCTGTGTTTATTTTGGATTTTTTCCCCCACCTTAGTTCAAGGAGTATTTTTTCACAGAAACCTATGATCCGATCTAACTGGGTATTTTAAAACTCTTAAAATTTTTTTTTACTAACTTCCCAAATATTAAATTCTAATTAAAATTCTCTTGATTTCCAGTGTTTCAAGGGGCCCCTGGAAGATCCCAAAGAGAGATCCTAAACTAATTGGGTTAACCTGTGAGAAGAGGTTTGGCAAGATCTCAGAGAACCCTGGCAAGTTTAGGGATTATTTGTCAGGCTGGGGTTGGCAGTCTCTCTCACCTGGCAGGACAGCATGGTTATTCTGGCCCACTGCTGCACCCAGGATGAAATGAAGCGTATAATGAGAAAGGCTAGGGAACATGTAGATGGCCTCCTGGCCACCAATTCACACAACTAAATTTGCCAGGTGGGTGGGGATGCAATCCCAGAACATGACCCATACGGGGACTATGAAGATCGTTTAGGCCAAGCTAGGATAAGGCATATATTACTTGTCTATCAGAAGGAATGAAAAGGTGTATGGTGAAGCTCATAATTCTGATAAAGTCTGAGGGGTTGAACAGGAAAAAGATGAAAACCAGTCTTCCTGGGCCAGATGAGAGAAGCATTCAAGAAGGACACCAATAGAAAGGCTAGGGAACATGTAGATGGCCTCCTGGCCACCAATTCACACAACTAAATTTGCCAGGTGGGTGGGGATGCAATCCCAGAACATGACCCATACGGGGACTATGAAGATCGTTTAGGCCAAGCTAGGATAAGGCATATATTACTTGTCTATCAGAAGGAATGAAAAGGTGTATGGTGAAGCTCATAATTCTGATAAAGTCTGAGGGGTTGAACAGGAAAAAGATGAAAACCAGTCTTCCTGGGCCAGATGAGAGAAGCATTCAAGAAGGACACCAATACAGACCCAGAGTCCACAGAAGGGAAGAACATACTGGCCATGAATTTTATCACCTAGGCTACTCCTGACATCCAGATACAATTACAAAAGCTTCTGACTGGGCCCCAAATCCCATCAGCCTTGGCAGAGGCAGACTTCAAGGTCTGCAACAACAGAGATATAACAAAGGAGGCCAGTAAGGATAAAAGGCTAATGAAGAAAATACAGCTTTTGGCTGCTCTGATTAACCCACCAGAGGGGACCCTGGAAGGCCAAGGAGGCTGGAGAGATGACCAAGAAATGAACCTGAGCCCGAACCATGGCACCTTTTGTCAGAATGAGGGGCACTGCAAGGGGGAATGTCCTGAGCACTCTCCTGTGGGACACTTGGGGACAACCCCAACTGGCCCCAGTACCTTGTGAATCTCTTGGATGAGAGATTCCCACACACCAACTGATGGGGCCCAACTGCCTGCCTGACTCCAGATCCTGCTTGATTCACCTTCATTACTTCAGTGGAGACTCGGGTCACTCTTGATGTGGCAACCCAGTCATGACGGCATTGTGATGGAGGTTGATGGACGGCCAAAGGTAAGGTGGTTTATGTCTCCCCTGCCTGCAGAGTTGGGTCCTTTATTATTTAACTCACTCATTTTGTACATGCTAGCATACTCTGTTCCCCTCCTTGGGAGAGATTTGCTAAATAAGTTCAGTTCAGTCGGTCAGTCGTGTCTGACTCTTTGCGATCCCATGGACTGTCAACTGCCAGGGACTGCTCAGTATTTCTCTGTTTCGAACCAAAATAAAAGAGATGCACTTCTCTTTATTACCTTCCATCCAGACACTCAATACCTTTTTGCTTTTGAATGGAGGGGCCCTGACACCCTGGAGGCTACCCAATATACAAGGACAGTGCTTCTGCAGGTCTGGGGGGACAGCCTCCATCTTTTTGGAAATGCATTAACAAGGGAAATGAGGGACCTGAGCCCTGAGAAGGGAGCCCTGCTTACAGTATGTTGATAATAATTGATAAGTAATGAGACAAGATTCAGATCAAAATACTGTTAAGGGCCCTAAATTTTCTAGCAAAAAGGGGAGATAAAGCCTCTCCAACCAAGGTTCAGATTTTGCAGCAATGGTTTTGATATTTGGGATTTTTTTTTTTTTTTACCCTAGAGGCATGACCTCTGGCCAAAGATTGAAATAGCCATTAGTGCATTACCATCTCCAACCACAAAGAGAGAAGCTTGAAGCTTTCTCAGGATAACTGGGTTTTGTTGTATCTGGATTCCAAATTATAGCAAAATCCTATATGAGGCTCTAAAGGGAGGAGAAAGGGAACCTCTTTAATGACACTATGACCACCAGTGGGCTTTTGAGACTCTCAAGACTGAGTTGAGTAGAGCAGCAGCACTGGAGCTTCCAAAGTAGGACAAGCCCTTTACCCTATGTGTTCACGGAAGGTCAGGGATAGCACTATGAGTTCTGACCCAAAAGCTGGGACCAGATCAGAGGCCAGTGCCTTATCTTTCAAAACAACTGGACTCAGTGGTCCTGGGACAGCCAAGCTGTCTGGGGCAGTAGCAGCCACAGCCCTGTTGATAAATGAGGTTTCTAAGCTCCCCCTGGGACAACTTAGATGTTTAACCACTTATCAGGTACAATCTGTGCTGGAAATCAGAGGACATCATTGGTTGACTGGAGGAAGGTTCACAAGATATTAGTTCCTTCTAGTGGACACCATAGACATCACTTTAAAGTGTGCAAAACCCTGAACCTGGCAACTGTTTTCAGTGGTTGAGAGTGGAGACTTATCATATCAGTGTAAGATGCTGTGGAGGAGGAAATGGCAACCCACTCCAGTATTCTTGCCTGGAAAATCCCATGGATGGAGGAGCCTCATAGGCTGCAGTCCATGGGGTCGCTAAGAGTCAGACACTACTGAGCGACTTCACTCTCACTTTTCACTTTCATGCATTGGAGAAGGAAATGGCAACCCACTCCAGTGTTCTTGCCTGGAGAATCCCAGGGACGGGGGAGCCTGGTGGGCTGCTGTCTCTGGGTTCGCACAGGGTCAGACATGACTGAAGCGACTTAGCAGCAAGATGCTGTGGAGGAGGAAATGGCAACCCACTGAGTATTCTTGCTTGGAAAATTCCATAGACAGAAGAGCCTGGCAGGCTCCAGTCCATGGGATTGCAAAGAGTCAGACACAACTGAGCACACACATAGAGACCACAGAACAAATTCACTCCAGTGGGTCTGATCTTCTAGATGAGCCTTTAGACAGCCCTGAGGTCAAAAGATTTACTGGTGGGAGCAGTTTTGTAGAAATGGGAACCTGAAAGGTGGGGTATGTCATAGTTAGGCAAGATGAAGTCACAGAAGCCAAGGCCATGCCACCCAAAAGGATGAACTAATTGTATCACTGAGAGCTTTGCAATTAGCGAAGGATAAGAATGCGTACTCATTTCACACGCTAGCAAGATTAAGGTCAAAATCCTTGAAGCTGGGCTTCACAAGTACATGAATTGAGAACTTCCAGATATACAAACTGGATTTAGGAAAGAGAGGAACCAGAGATCAAATTGCTAATATCCATTGGATCGTAGAGAAAGCAAGGGAATTCCAAAACACATCTACATCTGTTTCATTGACTGTGATAAAGCCTTTGACTGTGTAGATCACAACAAACTGTGGGAAATTCTTAAAGAGATGGGACTACCAGACCACCTTACCTGTCTCCTGAGAAACCTGTATACAGGTCAAGAAGCAATAGTTAGTACTGGACATAGAACAATGGACTGGTTCAAAATTGGGAAAGGAGTATGTCAAAGCTGTATATTATTAGCTCTGTTTATTTAACTTCTAGAGAAGGCAATGGCACTCCACTCTAGTACTCTTGCCTGGAAAATCCCATGGATGGAGGAGCCTAGTAGGCTGCTTCTATGCAGAGTACATCATGAGAAATGCCAGGCTGGACGAAGCACAAGCTGGAATCAAGATTGCCAGAAAAATATCAACAACTTCAGATATACAGATAATATTACTTTAATGGCAGAAAGTGAAGAGGAACTAAAGAACCTCTTGAGGAATGTGAAAGAGGAAAGTGAAAAACCTTGCTTAAAATTCAACATTCAAAAAACTAAGATCATTGCATCTGGTTCCATCACTTCAGGGTAAATAGATGGAGAAAAAGTGGAAACTGACAGATTTTATTTTCTTGGGCTCCAAAATCACTGAGAACAGTGACTGTAGCCATGAAATTAAAAGACACTTGCTTCTTGGAAGAACAGCTATGACAAACCTAGACAGTGTCTTAAAAAGCAGAGACATCACTTTACTGACACAGTTCCCTATAGTCAAAGCTATAGTTTTTCCAGTACTCATGTATGCATGTGAAAAAGAGCTGGACCATAAAAAAGGCTGAGCGCTGAAGAATTGATGTTTTTGAATTGTGGTGCTGGAGAAGACTCTTGAGAGTCCCTTGGATCGCAAGGAGATCCAACCAGTCAATCCTAAAAGAAATCAGTCCTGAATATTCATTGGAAGGACTGATGTTGAAGCTGAAGTTTCAATACTTTGGCCACATGATGCAAAGAGCCGGTTCATTGGAAAGACCCTTATGCTGGGAAAGATTGAGGGCAAGAGGAGAAGGGGGCAACAGAGGATGAGATGGTTGGATGGCATCACTGACTTGACGGACATGAGTTTGAGCAAACTCAGGGAGACAGTGAAGGACAGAGAAGCCTGGCATGCTGCAATTCATGGGGTCGTAGAGAGTCAGACACAACTTGGCAATTGAACAACAAGAAACTGAATATTTTACTGATTCTAAAAATGGGTTCCAGGTGCTACATGCTCCTGTTGCCATTTGGAAAGAAAGAGGACTGTTAACTGCTATTAATACCCCCATGAGACATAAAGATTTGGTTCTGGCTCTTCTAGAAGCAGGGCAGCTCCCTCCCTGGGTGGCAGTAATCCACTGTAGGGGCCACCAGAGGGCTGGACCTTCTGTGAACCAAGCGAACAGTAAGCTGATCAAACTGCAAAGCAGGCAACTGGAACCTGAACAAATTTGGCTCTAGTGATTGGCCTCTCTGAACTCCCTAGCCTCCCCCAGTACTCCCCAGGGGAATAAACGCTGAGAAATTGGGCTATGAGAACTGAAGCACAGACTGGTATAAAAAGGAGGCGAAGTTTCTAATCCCCGAAGCCCAACAGTGGAAACTCACTAAGAGCTTACATGATGCACTATGGGACTTGATGCCAAAGGCTTTTTCAGCGAGGCGGTAAAAAGAACAGTAAAACAAATAATGCTTGTCTGATTTATATGTCTGCAACAACCCACAGATCCATCCAATACCCACTTCGTTCTTCAGGTCGATTCAACGTTGAGAGACATATCTAGGGGAAGACTGGCAGTTAGATTTCACCCAAATGTCTTCATGATCAGGACATAAATATCTTCTAGTGTTTATTGATACTTTCACAGGATGGGGTGAAGTCCTTCCCACCTGATCTGAAAAGGCTATGGATGTCGGTAAGTCCCTTTTTAAAGAAATAATTCCTTGGTTTGGACTTCCAACATCCCTCCAGGGTGATAACGAGCCCTCTCCTATAGCCAGAATCACACAGGGGCTCTCAATGGCCCTAGGAATAGACTACAAGCTACCTACTGCTTGATACCTCCAGTCTTCAGGGAAGGTAGAGAAAATGAACCATACTTTAAAGAAAACCTTAGCAAAGCTCTGCCAAGAAACTCAGGCACTCCGGACCACCTTGCTTCCTATTGCAGTCCTCAGGGTCCTTGTAGCCCCTGGGAGTGATCTGAGACTTAGCACATTGAAATGACCTGTGGGAGGCCTTTTCTTACTAACTGACATTCACTGATGAGAAAGTGAACCAGGCCCTGAGATATATTATTAATCTAGGACAAATTCAGGAGGTACTTTAGGATATTTCCCACAAGGCACTCCCCACTCCCACTAAAACTACAGAGAAAGGAGCCTTTTCTTTGCAGATAAACCCTGGAGGGACTTCTCTGGTGATCCAGTGTTAAGAATCCACCTGCTAATACATGGGACACAGGTTCAATCCCTGGTCTGAAAAGATTCCACGTGCCATGGGGCAACTAAGCCCATGTGCCACAACTCTTGAAGCCCACATTCCCCAGAGCCCATGCTCTGCAGCAAGAGAACACATTGCAATAAGAAGCCTGCACACGGCAACTAGAGAATAGCACCCACTCACCACAATCAGAGAAAGCCCATGCACAGTAACGAAGACCCAGCATAGCCAAAAAAATAAATAAAGAAAATCTGCCTGCTAGTGCAGGGGACATGGGCTTGATCCCTGGTCTGGGGAGGTCCCACATGCCACAGAGCAACTAAGCCTATGTGTCACAACTACTGAGCCCATGCTCTATGCTCACAGCCTCAGCTACTGAGGCCCTGCTGGCCTCAACTAGAAAAAGCCCTTGCAAAGCAACAAAGACTCAGCACAGCCAAAAAAGAAAAAAACTAAAAAAGCCAAAACAAAACAAACAAGCCCTGGGGACCAAGTTCTTAAAACCTGGAAAGAGGGTTGCCCCGAAGACAATTATTGCTGAAATGAAAGAGTCACTATAAAGTAATTTGAGCCATCCCCACTGCTGTCAAATTGCAAGGGATATCTAGTTGGGTACATTTGTCCAGACTAAAGCTTTACTACCAGAAACCCTGCAGGTCACAACAGAACAATGCACCTGTAAGCCAGGGGAAGATCTGAGATACCTAGTCAAAAGACAGGTACCATCTAGGACTTCCCTGGTGGTTCAGTGGTTAAGAATCAGCCTGCTAATGCAGGGGACGTAGGTTCGATCCCTGGTCTGGGAATTAAGATCTCACATTCCACATACCACTAGGCAACTAAGCCCATGCACCATAACAAGTGAGTCCATACACCCTGGAGGACATGCTCCACAATTAAGAGAAGCCACTGCAATGAGAAGCCCTTGCATTGCAACCGAAGAAAGCCTACTCGCAGCAACTAAGAGCCCATGTGTCTCAGTGAGACCCAGCACAGTCAAAAAACAATTATTTAAAAAACAGACAGAGACCAATAACAGATAAGTAAAATGATGGAGTGGGTGGGCTCCTATCTGAAGCCTTAACAGGACTTGGGATCTCTCTCGTTTCCTTGCCTGGTGTAGTTCTTGACAACTGTCTGGCCCTTCTGGGAGAATCGAGTTTGTGCAATAACTATTGTGATACTTCATGGTGCACTTGGATGAGTGCAATCGGACATGTAAAAGTTACCATTAAGGAAATATATGCCCCAGGCAAAGTGGCTTCATAATTTTGGTAGGGGCAATATCACCTCCCTTGTCTGGCTGACAGCTAAGAAACCCAAAGTTAACCTGATTCCTTCCCTTTCTAGGCCCTTTAATGGCTATTGTTGTTCTCCTTTTTAGCCCTTGTTTGTTTAATTTTTTGGTTAAGTTTGTGTCTTTATAGGCTCAAACAACTTGAAGTAAGGCTCATGATGGCTCAAAGAATTCAGCCCTTTCAGTAGAAGTGGCCCAGGTCCCTATAGGTCCTTGGAACAGTCAGTGAGGGACTTGTACCCAGCTCTATAGTAGGCTAGGGTCTTTGGCCCCTGTCCAGCAGGAAGAAGTTTCAGAAGAGATTTTCAGTCCCTACACCTCAAGAATAAGGGTGTAGAGTTCCTCAACAAGTAATGAGACAGGCTGGAATCTGAGATCCTTTACTGAAATGCATAATGCTTGCACCTGGACACTCCTTTACTCCAGGAACAAAATACAAACAAACTGTATGGGGATAAAAATAACTGCATGCATGTGTACTTGGGGCAAATTTTGGACCCCAAAATATACAAAGAGACCAAACAACCCAGTTGCCACTTTTGAGGAGCCTGGAGCAAAAACAGGGTGTTGGGAGTGAAAGCAGGGTACTGCAAATGCCCCCTGCACACACCACCACCTAAGGGGTAGGCAAAACACCCAAGCCACCCCTGCAGCCGGACCCCCAGACACACCACCACCCTCCTCACAAGTAAAGAAGTTCGCCTCTGCCTGAGGAGCAAGCAAGCAATGGAAAGTTTGTTTGTTCTGGCTCTCCCTTCTGCAACAGGGGCCCCAATAAAACCTTGCCTGAATTTCCTGTCTGGTCTCTAGTCAATTCTATTGATTGGGGAATGCCAGTAACCCTGTTATTGTTGTTTAGTTGCTAAGTTGTGTCCGACTCTTTTGTGACCCCATGGACTACTGTAGCCCTCCAGGCTCCTCTATCCATGGAATTTCCCAGGCAAGAATACTGGAGTGGGTTGCCATTTCCTTCTCCAGGGGATCTTTCCGACACAGGGATTAAACCTTTGTCTCCTGCATTGGCAAGGGGATTCTTAATGTCTGAGTCACCAGGGAAGTTCACCAAGAACCCTACTAGTCAGTAACAAAAGCATCAAAGAGAATAAAATTCTTAAAAATAGATTTAGCCAAGGAGGTAAAAGACTGTCAACTAAAAATGATAAAACATTGCTAAAGTAAAGAAGCACAACTAGAGAAGGCCAATGCACAGCAACGAAGATCCAGCACAGCCAAAAAGAAATAAATTAATAAAAAATCTTTTAAAAAATACATTATCACTAAAAAAATGCTAACCATCATCTGACAGTGCAAGATTGCCACAAACCTTCAATTAAAAAAAAAAAAAATGCAGTATCTGCAAAACACAGTAAAGCACAATGAAGCGAGATGTGCCTTATATAAAATGGGACTAACACTGCCCACTTCACACTTTTTAAGAAACGGAGATAATATTTTTATAGCATTTAGCACAGTGTTTGGCACATAGTTAGAACTTAACAGATAGCATCGTGGTCACTGTTTTCATCGTTACTGATGTGAGGCTATCCTTGAGACAGAAATACAATGAAAGTGTAGGAAAAGAGTGTGATTGTGATATGAGCATTAGAGAGATGGGGCATATCTGAGAGCATCTGTAAAGCTAAAATCATCTGATAGAGGAAGGAAAGCCCTGAGAAGAAGCCCCTGACCTTCCAGATCTTTTTCCATCTTTGCCCAAACGTTTGGCTTATGTTGACTTGTAGCCATGGAATCATCTAAAAAGATCTCTGACTGAATGAGTATTTTCGGAAAATAGTGTTTTGTATGTAAGCTGAAGGTGAGCCTTCTCAGTTCTGCTTGTCCCAAGGTGTTTCACCATCTCCAATTTCTCTCACTTTGTATGGGGTACCTCCATCAACAATTGTTGATTAAACTCCCCTCAATTAGAAAAAGATAGTAAAGACATGAATGGAAAGACATTCTTTAATCATGGCCTGAAAGACTTATTATTGTTGAGATGATAGTATCACATAAAATGATACATAGCTTCAATGCAATTTCCACTAAAACCCCAATGACTTTTTTTTTTTTTTTGCAGAAATAAAAACCCATTCTAAAATTCATGTGGAATGTTAATGGGCCCCAAATAGCTTAAACAATTTTTAAAGGGCAAAGCTAGAGACTTATACTTCCTGATTTCAAAGTTTACTACAAAGCTGAAGCAATCAAAATATTGTGTCTTGGCTTATGGAAAGAAATATAAATAACAGTGACTAGAATAAAAACCCCACAATAAACCCCTTCATATATAGTTAAATGATTTTGACAAAGGTTCTAGAGTCATTGAGTGGTAGAAAGGACTCTTTTCAACAAATGGTCCTGGAAAAACTGGATGTCTACATGCAAAAGAATGAAATTGGTCCTTTATCATATACCACATTTAAAAATTAACACAAATGGATCCAAAACCTAAATGTAAATTATAAAAGTACTGAGGAAAAGGATATGGCAATGCTTTCTTATATATGACACAAAAAGCATAGGCAACAAAAGAAACAAATATATCAATTGGACACTACCAAAATGTAAGCTTTTGTGTAAAATTCCAAACTAATAAGAAAGAGAAAAGGCAATCCACAGAATGGGATACAGTATTTGCAAATCCTATAAGAGATTAATATCCAGAATATACAAAGAACTCCTAAAGCTCAGCAACCACCACTGCAATTAAAACCTGGGCAAAGTAGCTTCCCCAACTGTACAGGACACAGCCAATGAGATCCGTTTACTTATCTTATCCAAGTACTGAGTCATAAGCTACATCACTGTAGAGGCTAGGGGAGTGGCAGATAGAACTCCTGGATAGCATTAAAGAGACACAAATCCTAACCACATCAGAGACTGCATCAAGAAGCCCACCTAGGAGTCACTGGCAATGCTTCGCCCACTGATCCCCCCAACTTGAGCACTCTGCTTGCTTTACTCATGTACTACCACACCCCGTGTCTGGCTCCTGGTGCACATTCCTGATGGGACTAGAGTGAGCTCTGGCAGATGGGGACTCACAGAAAACCAGACTGACTCTGCAGACCAGGGAGAGACCAGAAACTTTAGGTTTTTTTTTTTTAAGTTTTAAGTCTGTCCTAGGCTAAGCAAAGAGGTAGCTGTCAGCACCTGTGAGTATACTGCAGCATTGAGAGAAGGCCTATGAGCTTAAGAATTCAGCCAAAAGAGGGAGCAGGAAGTTTGGAGCAGATGTAGTCAAAGAAGCTGATAAACCCTGAGAATTCCTAGCAGGACGATGGAAGGTATTTCTCTCCTAAAAGTAAAAGTCGCTCAGTCAAGTCGGACTGTTTGTGACCCCTGGACTATACAGTCCACGGACTTCAAGTCAGTTATAAAAGACAAGAGGAGGTAACTACTACTTTAAATGTAAAGACAACAATGCAAGACTTTAAGGGACATTAAAAATCAAGGAAACATAAGAACACTAAAGGATCACAATAAATTTCTAGTAACTGAACTCAAAGAGAGGGAGATCCCCAGTTCATCAAATAAAAGAATTCAAAAGAATTGTTTTAAGGAAGCCCAATCACACACAAGAAAACAATTCAATAAAATCAGGAAACAGTACATGAATAAAATGAGAAACTTTTAACAAAGAGGTAGAAATCATAAAATAGAACCAAACAGAAAATCTGGAGCTGAACAATTCAGTAAGTAAAGGAAAAATACAATAGAGAGCACTAACAGCAGGATGAATCAAGCAAAAGAAAAGTATGTATGAATTAGAAGATAGGACCTTTGAAATTATCCAGTAAGAAAGAGAAAAGAATAAAAAGAAAAGAAAAAGCTAACTTGTCCTTAGGATAACATCAAAAGATAGTTTGTTAATTATTGGAATCCTAGAAAAAGACAAGAGAAGCAGGAAGAAAGCTTATTTAAAGAAATAATAGTTGAGAACTTCCCAAATCTAAAGAGAGATTTGGATAACCAAGTTAATGAAGCGCACAGATCACCAAACTATTTCATATGAACAGATCTGTACCTTTCAATGATATATTAAAGGAACTTAATAGATACATACAGAATATTCCATCCAAAAGTAACAATGCATATTTTTCCTCAGAGTGCACATGGCCAAAATATGTCTTAATAATTTTAACAATACTGAAATCGGATCAAGCATTTTTTAATTAATTAATTTGTTTATTGGCTACATCGTGTAGCATGTGGGATCTTAGTTCTCTAATCAGGGATTGAATCTGTGCCCCCTTCTTTGGAAGTGAGGAGTTTTAACCACTGGACCACCAGGGAAGTCATAGATCAAGTGTCTTTGCTGATATGAATGGTATAACTAGAAATCAATTATAAGAACAAAACTGAAAAATTCATAAACATGTGAGAATTAAACATGCTACTGAACCAATGGGTCAAGGAATAAGTCAAAAGAGAAATAAAAAAATACGTTGAGACAAATGAAAATATACTAAAATCATGTAATGCAGTAAAAGTAGTTCTATTAATATGAGGGAATTTCATAGTGGTAAATGATTACACTAAGAAATAAGAAAGATCTCAAATAAACAACCTAACTTTAGTTTCTTTTAAGAAACTAGAAAAAAAGCAAATAGCCCACAGTTAGTATACTAGAAGGAAGGAAATAAAGATCAAAATGAAAATGAATGAAATAGAGACTAGAAAGACTACAGAAAAGATCACTAAAAGTAAGGGTGTTTTTTAAGATTACAAAATTGGCAAATATTTTGCTGAATTCACCTAGGAAAAAAGAGAAAATTCAAATAAAGTTAGAAATGAAAAGGGAGGGGTTTCCTTGGTGGCTTGTGGTAAGGAATTCCCTTGCTAATGCAGGAGACACAAGTTCAATCCCTGGTCTGAGATGATCCCACATGCTTTGGAGCATCTAAGCCCATCTGCCACAACTATTGAGCCTGTGCTCGAGAGCCTGGGAACCACAACTGCTGAGCCCACATGCCCTACAGCCCCTGCTCTGCGATAAGAGAAACCACCACAATGAGACACCCGAGCCCCCAACTAGAGGGGAGTCCGTGCTTGCTGCAACTAGAGAAAAGCCCACACAGCAATGAAGACCCAGCACAGCCAAAAGAAATCAATAAAAAATTACATTATTTTTTAAAATAAATTATTAAAGCAATAAATTATTTTAAAAATAGAAAGAAATGAGAC
This sequence comes from Aepyceros melampus, assembly GCA_006408695.1. Lineage (NCBI taxonomy): Eukaryota > Metazoa > Chordata > Mammalia > Artiodactyla > Bovidae > Aepyceros > Aepyceros melampus. The sequence goes on along the minus strand of SJXQ01004818.1, from coordinate 78,707 downwards.
GTTACAACTGATACTATAGAAATGCGAAGGGTCACAAGAGACTACTATGAACAATTAATAACCAACTAATTGGACAACCTAGAAGAAATTGATAAATTCTTAAACATACACGCTACCAAAACTGAGTCAGAAAGAAATAGAAAATACGAAGGGGAAAAAAATTTATAAGTTTGAAATTGAATAATTAATTGGAAACCTCCCAACAACAAAAATCCAATACTAGACAATTCATTGGTAGATTCTACCAAATCCTTCTCAAACTCTTCCAAAAAATCAAAGAGGAGGAAACACTTTCAAACTCATTTTATGAGGCCAGCATTACCATGATACCAAAAACAGACAAGGACAGTACCAGAAAGTAACAGTACTGCTCAATATCCCTGATGAATATAGAAGCAGAAATCCTCAAAATATCAACGAACAGAATTCAACATACATTCGGGCTTCCCAGCAGGCTCAATGGCAAAGAATCTGCCTGCCAGTGCAGGACACATGAGTTTGATTCCTGGTCCAGAAGGATCCCTCATGCCACAGGGTAGCTAAGGCTGTGAACCACAACTCCAGAGCCTGTGTAGCTGCAACTGCTGAAGCCTGAACGCTCTAGAGCCTCTGCTCTGCAACAAAAGCGGCCACTGCCCTGACAAGCCTGCATACTGCACTAGACAGTGGTCACTGCTCCCCGCATAGAGGAGGAAACACTTTCAAACTCATTTTATGAGGCCAGCATTACCATGATACCAAAAACAGACAAGGACAGTACCAGAAAGTAACAGTACTGCTCAATATCCCTGATGAATATAGAAGCAGAAATCCTCAACAAAATATCAACGAACAGAATTCAACATACATTCGGGCTTCCCAGCAGGCTCAGTGGCAAAGAATCTGCCTGCCAGTGCAGGACACATGAGTTTGATTCCTGGTCCAGAAGGATCCCTCATGCCACAGGGTAGCTAAGGCTGTGAACCACAACTCCAGAGCCTGTGTAGCTGCAACTGCTGAAGCCTGAACGCTCTAGAGCCTGTGCTCTGCAACAAAAGCGGCCACTGCCCTGACAAGCCTGCATACTGCAACTAGACAGTGGTCACCACTCCCCGCAACTAGAGAAAAGTCCACCCAGCAACAGAGACTCAGTATAGCCAAATAAATAAAATTATATTTAAAAATCCCAATACATTGAAAAGATCATATACCAAAAAAAAAAAAAAAGAAAAGATCATATACCAGGGAGATGTGGCCAAGATGGCAGAGTAGGAAGACCTTGAGCACACCTCTTCCCACAGGCACAGGAAAAGCACATCTACAGAGCAACTGTCTATAAGAACAACCTGAGGCCTAGAAGAAAAGATTTTCCATAACTAAAGATATAAAGAAAGAATTATGAGATGATACAGTACAGTCCAGATACACATCACCTGGGCAGGAGACAACAAATGAGAAGATAATCACAACTGCAGACATTCTCCCCAATGATCAAGGAGACTGAGTCTCATGTCACGCTTCCTATCCTGGGGTTCCTTAAGACAAGCCCCAGGAATGTCTGGCTTTGAAGGGCAATGGGGCTTGTGTATGGGAAAGCCAGAAAGCCAGAGGGCTGTACAAAGCATAGACTGTTCCTAAAGGGCATGCATAAAACCTCACACACTCTGAGTCTCAGTAGAAAGAAGCCTGAGTCAGACCCACTTGCTGATCTTAGCACCCTTGAAAAGCAGGAGAAAACTGGAACTCCCTTTGGGAACACAGACGCTGACAGCACTCTTCTGCGGGGAGCCCATTCTGCTGTGAGGATGTTTATGCTGGCAAGCACCATTTTGGAGTTCTCCCTCTAGCCTATTAGTGCCAGAGGTTTACACATCCACCAGTAAGCTGGCACCAGCACTGTGACTCCTTGGACTGCACAACTAGCCAAGCTGGGACACGGGCCTACCCGCCAACAGGCTGAAACCAGCGCTATGACTATACATACTGCAAAGCCACTATGGGGGGACCTGCCCACCAGCAGGTCATGACAAACCCCAGGACCCTCCAAGCTACACAACTAGGACCACCCACCAGGGAGCTGGCAGTCACTGCATGTGTCAGGGCCTGGCCATCAACTAAGCCTGGGGCCAGCCATGCCTAACAGCCCTCCCATATTAGTTGGCCCCAACGCAAAAGAAGGACCCATGCAGCAGTCCATATAGGGGGCACCCTAGAGGGTACAGCTCTGGAAACAAGAGGGGAGTGTGCTGCTGGGCCCCACAGGACATCTCCTATATAAGGTCACTTCTCTAAGATCAGGAAAAGTTACTGACCTATATAATACATAGAAATAAACAGAGAATTAAGCAAAATGAGGAGACAGAGGAATATTCTCTACATGAACAAGGCAAAACCCCAGAAGAAGAACTAAGTAGAAATAAGGAATCTATCCAATAAAGAATTCAAGATGATAATCATAAAGATATTCAGTAAACCCAGGTGAAGAATGAACACAGTGAAAAGTTTAGCAAAGAGCTTAAAAAACTTCAAATAGCCAAAGCAATCTTGAGAAAGAAGAATGGAACTGGAGGAATCAACCTGCCTGATGTCAGGCTCTACTGCAAAGCCACAGTCATCAAGACAGTATGGTACTGGCACAAAGACAGAAATATAGATCAGTGGAACAAAATAGAAAGCCCAGAGATAAATCCACACACCTATGGACACCTTATCTTTGACAAAGGAGGCAAGAATATACAATGGAGAAGAGACAATCTCTTTAACAAGTGGTGCTGGGAAAACTGGTCAACCACTTGTAAAAGAATGAAACTAGAACACTTTCTAACACCATACACAAAAATAAACTCAAAATGGATTAAAGATCTAAACTTAAGACCAGAAACTATAAAACTCCTAGAGGAGAACAGAGGCAAAACACTCTCCAACATACATCACAGCAGGATCCTCTATGACCCACCTCCCAGAATACTGGAAATAAAAGCAAAAATAAACAAATGGGACCTAATTAAACTTAAAAGATTCTACACAACAAAGGAAACTATAAGCAAGGTGAAAAGACAGCCTTCAGAATGCAAGAAAATAATAGCAAATGAAGCAACTGACAAAGAATTCATCTCAAAAATATACAAGCAACTCCTGCAGCTCAATTCCAGAAAAATAAATGACCCAATCAAAAAATAGGCCAAAGAACTAAATAGACATTTCTCCAAAGAAGACACACAGATGACTGACAAACACATGAAAAGATGCTCAACATCACTCATTATCAGAGAAATGTAAATCAAGACCACAATGAGGTACCATTTCACGCCAGTCAGAATGGCTGCGATCCAAAAGTCTACAAGCAATAAATGCTGGAGAGGGTGTGGAGAAAAGGGAACCCTCTTACACTGTTGGTGGGAATGCAAACTAGTACAGCCACTATGGAGANCTTACTCAGTTATTAAAAAGAATACATTTGAATCAGTTCTAATGAGGTGGATGAAACTGGAGCCAATTATACAGAGTGAAGTAAGCCAGAAAGAAAAACACCAATACAGTATACTAACACATATATATGGAATTTAGAAAGATGGTAACAATAACCCTGTATGTGAGACAGCAAAAGAGACACAGATGTATAGAACAGTCTTTTGGATTCTGTGGGAGAGGGAGAGGGTGGGATGATTTGGGAGAATGGCATTGAAACATGTATAATATCATATATGAAATGAATTGCCAGTCCAGGTTCGATGCATGATACAGGATGCTTGGGGCTGGTGCACTGGGATGACCCAGAGGGATGGTACAGGGAGGGAGGAGGGAGGGGGGTTCAGGATGCAGAACACATGTATACCTGTGGTGGATTCATGTTGATGTATGGCAAAACCAATACAATATTGTAAAGTAATTAACCTCTGATTAAAATAAATAAATTAAAAAAATAGAAATATGAAGAATAGAATAAACACACCTGAAAGATACAATAACTGTCCTAAAAAATACACTAGAAGACACCAACAATAGATTAGATGGAAGGAAGAGATCAGCAAATTAGAAGACAGAATAACAGAAATCATCCAACCTGAAGAGACAAAAAAAATTTCTTTCTAAATGAGGATAGGTTAAGAGACCTCTAAGACAACACCAGTCACACTAAAATTTGCATTATAGGGGGCCCTATAATGAAGGAGAAGAGAGAAAAAAGGAGGCAGAGAACTTACCTGAAGATAAAAACTTTCCTAACCTGGGACAGGATCCAAACATCCAGGTCCAGGAAGTATAATGCCTCAAACAAGATGAACCCAAAGAGTTCCACATCAAGATACGGTGTAATTAAAATGACAGAAATTGAAGATAAACAGAGAAATCTTGGGACTTCCCTAGTGGTCCAGTTAAGAATCTGCCTGCCAATGCAGGGGACACAGGTTTGATCTCTGGTCTTGGAAGATCCCACATGCAACAGGGCAACTAAGCTCATGTGCCACAGCTACTGAGCCTGTGAGCCGCAACTACTGAAGCCCACGTGCCTAGAGCTGTGCTCTGCAACAAGGGAAACCACTGTAATGAGAAGCCTGCACACTGCAATGAAGAGGAGCCCCCACCCTCTACAACTGCAGAAGGCCCATGCATAGCAATGAAGATCCAGGGCAGCCAAAAAAGGATAAATAAATACATTTCTAAAAAGAGTGACTCTTAACAGGAGCAACATAAAAGTAACTAGTTATATATAAGGGAATTCCCACAAAACTATGGGCTGATGTTTTAGCAGAAACTTTGCAGGCAGAAGACAGTGGCATTACATATTTAAAGTGATAAAAGGGAAAAACCTACAACCTACAAGAATACTCTACTCAACATGGGTATCACTCAGATTTTTAGGAGAAATAAAGAGTTTTATAGAAAAGCTAAAGCTAAGAGTTCAACACTATTAAGCCAGTGATTATAAAAGGGAAAATCTCATTCATAAACATAAACAGTAAAGTTAGTGGATCAACCAGTTATAAAGCCAAAGTAGTAAAGACAAAGTAGTAAAATCTTCTATATCCACAAATAAGGGATACACAAAGCAACTAGATATTAAATACTATGCCAAAAACTTTGAATGTGTGTGTGTGCGTTGGGGGAAGGAGTAAAATGCAGGTTATTAGAATGTGAATTTAAGATAACCATATATATATATAAATTTACATATATAGATATACTTCTATATTTGAACCTCATGGTAACCACACTCCAAAAACTTGTAATAAATATAGAAAAAAAACCCAAAAAACAGAAAGGAATCTAAACATAACACAAAGATAGTCAAATTACAAACAGCAACAACAGAAAAAGAAGAGAAATACAAAAGATCCATAAAATAATAACAAAATGGTAGTAAGTATATACCCAGAAATAATTATTTTAAAAGTAAATAGACTAAACTCTGATCAAAATCAGAGTGGCTGAAGGGATACAAAAATAAGACCCATATATATGCTGCCTAGAGACTCACTTCAGAGTTGAAGGCACACACAGAAAGTGAGGGGATAGAAAAAGGTACTCCATATAAAAGGAAATAAAAAGAAAACTGGAGTATCAATGAGGCAAAATAATCTTTAAAACAAAGTATGTAACAGGAGACAGAGGATATTACATAATTATAAAGGGATAACTTAAAAAAAAGAAGATATAATAAATGTAAATTTATATGTATTCAACATAAGAACATCTAAATACATAAAGCAAATATTAACAACAGGGAGAAAATTGATAGTAATACGATAAATAAGAGACTCTAACACCCCACTTACATCAATGGAAGATCATCCAGACAGAAAATCAGTAAGGAAACGCAGGCCTGAAACATCACCTTAGATCAGAGGAAATTAATAGACACATACAGAGAACATTCATTTAAGAAGCAGCAGAAAACATATTCTTTTCAAATGGTCATGGAACATTCTCCAGGATAATTCACATACTTGGCCCCAAAAAGGTCTCAGTAAATTAAAGAAAGTTGAAACCAAATCAAGCATCTTTTCCAAACACAACATTATAAGACTAGAAATAAACTACAAGAAAAAATTTGCAAAAAAACACACATGTGGAGGCTAAAAAAATATCCCACTAAACAACCAATGTGTCATTGAAGAAGTCAGAGAAAAATTTAAAAATGCTTGGAAACAAGTGAAAATGTAAGCATTGATCCAAAAATCTATGAGAAACAGCAAAAACAGTTCTAAAAAGGCAGTTTATAGCAGTAGAAGCCTACCGCAGGAAACAAGAAAAATTTCTAATAAACAATCTAACCTTGCACCTAAATGAACCAGGAAAAGAAAAAAAAAAGTTAGTAGCCACGGAAGAAATAATAAAGAGCAGAGCAGAAACAAATGAAAGAGAGACTAAGAAATAATAATAATAAAGATTAAGGAAATTAAGAAATGCTTATTTGAAAATGTAAACAAAACTGGTGAACCTTTAGCCAAACTCAAGAAAAAGAAGTCTCAAATAAAATCAGAAATTAAAGAGAAGTTATAACCAAACCATAGAAATACAGAGCGTCATAAGAGAGTACCACAATTTTATGCCAACAAAGTGGACAATCTAGAAGAAATAGATCAATCCCTAGAAACACACAATGTCCTAAGACTGAGTCAGGATGAAACAAAATATGAAGATACTGACTACTAGTAGTGAAAATGAGCCAGTAATAAAGTGTTAGTCACTCAGTTGTGTCCAACTCTTTGCAACCCTGTGGAGTGTAGCCAGCCAGGCTCCTCTGTCCATGGAATTTTCCAGACAGGAATACTGGAGGGGGTTGCCATTTCCTTCTCCACCAGTAATAAAAACAAATAAGCAAACAAACAAAAAAAAACTCCTAACAAAAGTCCTAGACCAGACAGCTTCACAGGTAAATTCTGCCAAATATTTAAAGAAGAGTTAACATCTATCCTTCTCAAACTATTTCAAAAAATGGAAGAGGAAGAAATACTTCCAAACTCATCCTATGAGGTCAGCAGCACCCTGATACCAAAACCAAAAAAAGACAACCCTCAAAGAGAAAATTACTGGCTAGGCTAGTATCACTTCTGATACTCAAAGATGAACTCCCCAGGTCGATAGAATGCTGGGAAAGATTGAAGGCAGGAGGAGAAGGGAACAGCAGCAATGAGATGGTTGGATGGCATCACTGACTCAATGGACATGAGTTTGAGCAAGCCCCAGGAGATGGTGAAGGATGGGAAGCCTGGCATCCTGCAATCCATGGGGTCATACAGAGCCAGACATGACTGAACAATAACAACAATCACTCCTGAATATAGATGTCGAAATCCTCAACAAAATATTAGAAAACCAAATTCAACAACACATGAAAATTATCATACACCACGATCAAGTAGCATTTACTCCAAAAATACAAGGATGGTCCCATATCCACACACAAAATCAAACAGTGTGATAACACCATATTAACAATTGAGTAATAGAAATCACATGATCATCACAATAGATGTGACTAAAATTTTCTGATAAAATTGAACATTCATTTATGATTTAAAAAAGCTTACCGTGAATGTAGAGGGAACATACTTCAACATAGTAAAGGCTAGATGTGACAAACATAACCAACCTAATACTCAAGGGTGGAAAGCTGAAAGCATTTCTTCTAAGATCTGGACCAAATGAGGATGCCCACTATGAGCGTTTTATTCAACATACTATTGGAGATTCTAGCCATAGCAATCAGAAAAAGAAATAAAATAAATCCAAATTGGAAAGGAAGAAGTAAAACTGTCACTATTTGCAGATGACATGGTAAATATATATTTAAAACATCTTAAAGACACCACCAAAATATTAGAATAAATTCAGTAATGTTGCAAAATATTAATATATAGAAATCTGTTGCATTTCTATGCACTAATTACAACTATCATGGGAGCTAAGAAACAACCCCATTTACAATTGCCTAAAAAACAATACCAAGGAATAAAGAAAGTAGAAGGCTTGTATTTAGATAACTATTGTACAACGATGAAAGAAATTGAAAATGATACAAGCAAATGCACATGGGTGGAAGAATTAATATTGTTAAACAAGCATATTCCTCAAGGCAATCGACAGGGTCAATGCAATCCTGTCAAAATACCAATGGCATTTTTCATGGAACTAGAGCAAGTAATTCTAAAACTTTTATGAAAACAGAAAAGATCTTAAATAAGCAAAAGAATCTTAAGAACAAAGTTGGAAACATTACAGTCCCTCATTTCAAACTATGCCACATGGCTACAGTAACCAAAAGAATGTGGTACAGAAAAATAGACACATAGATCAGTGGAACAAAATTGAAAGCCTAGAAATAAACCCACATTACATGGTCAGTTAATCCCAACAAAAGAGACAAGAATATCCAAAGGGGCAAATACAACTTTTTTAATAAGTGGTGCTGGGAAAATTGGACAGCTCATGTGAAGAATCAAATTGGACTACTTTATCACACTGTATACAAAAATAAACTCAAAATGAACTGGCTTCAAGTGTAAGATCTGAAACCATCCACTTTCTAGAAGAAACCATAGACTGTATGCTCTTTGACAATAGTCTTAGCAATTTTTTTTTTATATGTCTCCTCAGGCATGGGAAACAAAAGCAAAATAAACAAATGGGACTATATCAAACTAAAAAGTTTTTGCATAGCAAAGGGAACTATCAATGAAACCAAAAGATAGCTTACTAACTGGGAGAAGATATGTGCAAGTGATTTATCTGATAAGCAGTTAATAACTGAAATGCATAAAGATGCCATATAAATCAACAACAACAAAAATAAACAACCTGATTCAAAAATGGGCAGAGAAAAAACAAAAATGAGCAGAGAACCTGAATAGACACTTCTCCAAAGACGACATACAGATAGCCAACAGACACAGAAAAGATGCTTAACATCACTACCCATTAGGGAAATGCAAACCAAAACCATAGGGAGATTGACATCTCGTACTTGTCAGAACAGCTATTACCAAAAAGACAACAAATAACAAGTGTTGGCAAGGATGTGAAGAAAAGAGAACTCTTGTGCGCTGTTGGTGGGAATGTAAATTGGTACAATCACTATGGAAAAGAGTACAGTTCCTAAAAATTAAAAGTAGAACTACTGTATAAGTAGCAATTCTACTTTTGGGGATTTTTCTAAAGAAAAGAAAAATACTAATTTGAAAAGATATATGCACCCTTACATTCATCACAGGATTACTTGCATTAACTAAGATGTGGAAGCAACCTAAATATCAATCACTAGATGAACAGATTAGTCATAAAAAAGAATGAAACTTAGCCATTTGGAACAAGATAGATAGACCTAGAGGATACTTATGCAAAGTGAAATTTAAATCAGGCATAAAAAGACAAATATTATATGATTTCACTTAGAATCTTAAAAAACAAATGAGCAAACATAACAAAATGGGAACAGTCATGGATGCAGAGACAAACACGTGGTTCTGGGGGGCAGAAGGGGAGATTGGGTGGGGATGAGTGAAAAAGGTAAGGGAGATTAAGAGACACAAATATCCAGTTACAAAAACAAATGAGTCACAAGGATGAAATGTACAGCATCAGGAGTCAATATTGTAATAACTTTGTATAGGGACAGATGATAACCAGAGTTATCACAGTGATCATTTTGTAACATGTAAAAATATCAAATCACTATTTTCTACATCTGAAACTAATAAGTCAATTATATTTCAATTTAAAAAACTACTCAGAAGCTGTAATCAAATCTTTAAATTGTTGACAAAAACTGATTCTCTGGTATCATTTAATGACAACACTAGCCATGCCATTTAAAAATTTCGTATGTTGATTAAGAGACACAAATATCCAGTTACAAAAACAAATGAGTCACAAGGATGAAATGTACAGCATCAGGAGTCAATAATATTGTAATAACTTTGCATAGTGACAGATGATAACCAGAGTTATCACAGCGATCATTTTGTAACGTATAAAAATATCAAATCACTATTTTGTACATCTGAAACTAGTAAATCAATTATATTTCAATTAAAAAACTACTCAGAAGCTGTAATCAAATCTTTAAATTGTTGACAAAAACTGATTCTCTGGTATCATTTAATGACAACACTAGCCATGCCATTTAAAAATTTCGTATGTAGTACAGAAATGTTTTGTGTATGGTTCCGAAACCATCTGAGCAGAGGGTGGGGGCAGGGGCTGAGAGAGGCGGCTAGCAAGCCTTGGCCTGTAGCAGAACGTGAGGGTGGGGTGCTGAAGCTCCGGCAAAGGTCCCCGGGGGAGGCTGGGGCTGGCGGCCGTGGGGATACGCTAAGAGGGCAACTCTGACATGGCCGTGGAATTAGATGCAACTGCCACTCCCAAAGCCAGAGAAGGTGCCTGAGGCAGCGGACAAAACCCCGCGGGTGCTGTCCTATCCTCAGAGGTGGCAGTTTCCACAAGGCTGTGAGCAGGTACAGGCATTGCTCACACCTTGCTGGGGGCTTAAACAGCTTGGCCTCTCCTAGGGACCCACGAACTGGGGTCTTTTCTTCTGGGAGAAATGGTAAAATGTCTTTATTTCTCACACTTTCTCTCTTAAATTCCTGAAATATCTCTTGGAAATACTGAGAAAGGATGATGTGGAGAAAAACGCCATCAAGGCCATCTTTAAGGACAGGGAAGCCTGGAGTGCTCTAGCCCATGGGGTCGTAGAGAGTCAGATGTGACTTAGTGACTCAACAACAAAAACAAAACCTTTTAAAAGTGAATTAAAATAAAACAATTAAAAAATTTCATATGTAAGAAGAAATAGGTGGTTAATCAGGTGTAAATGAAGAATTGTAAAAAAAAAATGCATTGAATTTGCTGAGGTTTTTCTCTTTTTTTGCTTAAAAAACTGAATTTTGATTAATCAGAAAAATGTTTCTTTTATCTGTTGATATATCTTACATTTGGAATTGATTTGTAATGTGGTAATGCAGCCTCTTTCAGTAACTGAAATAATGAAGGAGCTGCCTTCATTATTTCTTTATTTCAGCAGAAATAAATGTGGAATCTAGCTTCCTTCTACGGAGAAGACAATGGCACCCCATTCAAGTACTCTTGCCTGGAAAATCCCATGGGCGGAGGAGCCTGGAAGGCTGCAGTCCATAGGGTCGCTCAGGGTCGGACACGACTGAGCGACTTCACTTTCACTTTTCACTTTCATGTATTGGAGAAGGAAATGGCAACCCACTCCAGTGTTCTTGCCTGGAGAATCCCACAGACAGGGGAGTCTGGTGGGCTGCCATCTGTGGGGTTGCACAGAGTCGGACATGACTAAAGCGACTTAGCAGCAGCAGCAACTTCCTTTTAAACCTCACAGAAGGGGGCCTTTCCCTAGTAGTCCAGTGGTTAATAATCCACCTTCCAATGCAAGGGACATGGGTTTGACCCCTGGCCAGGAAACCAAGATCCCACATGTCATGGGGCAATTAAGCCCGTGCACACCAGCTAGAGAGACTGTACACCTCAATGGCTGAGCCCACATGCTGCAAAGACCCGGGCACAGCCAAGAAAAGAAAAAGGGTCAATCACCATGATCAAGTGGGATTTACTGTGGAGATGCAAGGACGGTTTAGTATCTGCAAATCAAGCAATGTGATACACCACATTGACAAAATAAAGGATGAATAACATGTAATCATCTCAAGAGACACAGAAAAGTAATTGACAAAATCCAACATCCATTTATGATTAAAAACTCTCAAAAAAGTGGGTACAGAAGGAATGTACCCCAACATAATAAAGGCCACATATGACAAATCCACAGCTAACATCATACTCAATGGAGAAAATCTGAAACTTTCCTCTAAGATTAAGAACAAGACAAAGATGCCTATGCGTATCACTTTTATTAACATAGTATTAGAAGCCTAGTAGAGCAATTAGGCAAGAAAATGAAGTAAACGGCATCCAAATTGGAAAGGAGGAAGTAAAACTATTTGCAGATGAAATATTATATATAGAAACTTCTAGAGACTCCACACACACACACATATATTAGAATTATAGAGCAATTCAGTACATTTGTAGGATACAAAAATGAATATATAAAAATGTTGCCTTTCTATACATGAAAAACTATCAGAGAAATTAAAATAACAAACTCATATACAATTGCATAAAAAGAATAAAATATCTAGGAATAAATTTAACCAAAGCAGTGAAAGACAACTCTCAATATGGGAGAAAATAATAGCAAATGAAACAATTGACAAAGGATTAATCTCAAAAATACACAAGCAGCTCATGCAGCTCAATATCGGGAAAACAAACAACCCAATCAAAAAGTGGATAGAAAACCTAAACAGACATTTTTTCACGGAAGACATATAGATGGCTAAAAACACATGAAGAGATGCTCAACATCAGTCATCAGTGAAATGCAAATCAAAATTACAATGAGGTATCACCTCTCATCAGTCAGAATGGCCATCAAAGTCAAAAATTCTACAAACAATAAATCCTGGAGAGGATGTGGAGAAAAGGAACTTTCTCACACGGTTGGTGGGAAGATAAGCTGATGCAGCACCATGGAGAACAGAATGGAGATTCCTTAAGAAACTGGGAATAAAACTACCTTATGACCAAGAGGCATGCACCCTGAGAAAACTGTAATTTGAAAAGACACATATACCCCAAGTTTCACTGCAGCTCTATTACAATAGCTAGGACATGGAAGTAACCTAGATGTCCATCGACAAATGAATGGATAAAGTTGTGGTACATACAAACAATGGAATATTACTCAGCTATAAAAAGGAACAAAATTGGGTCATTTGTAGTGATGCAGACGGACCTAGACACTATCAGACAGAATGAAGTCAAGTCAGAAAAAGTATCATATAGTAACATGTGTGTGGAATCTAGAAAAATGGTACTGATGTAACTATTGCAGGGCAGAGACAGAGACACAGATATAGAAAACAGACTTGTGGACACATGGAGGAAAGAGAAGGTATGATGAACTGAGAAAACAGCACTGACATGTATACATTACCATGTGTAAACTAAATAGTTGGTGGGAAGCTGCTGGGTGACACAGAGGGCTCTCAGCTTGGTGCTCTGTGATGACCTAGAGGGGTAGGATGGGAGTGGGCTGGGAGGGAGGTCCAAAGGAGGGACTATATATACACTTATAGCTGATTCGTGTTGTAGTACAGCAAAAACTAATACAATATAGTAAAGCAATTATCCTCCAATTAAAAAAATTTTTTTTAACTATAATGAGGTATCCCCTCATCAGTCAGAATGGCTATCATCAAAAAATCTACAAACAATAAATACCGGACAGGGTTTGGAGAAGAGAGAATCCTCTTACACTATTGATGGGAATGTAAATTAGTACAACCATTATGGAGAATAGTTTGAAGTTTCCTTAAAAAAATAAATACAGACCTGCCAAATGATCCAGCAATCCCGTTCTTGGACCTATATCCTGAGAAAACCATGATTTGAAAAGATACACTCCCTCCAGTGTTCACTGCAGCACTATTTACAACAGCCAAGACTTGGAAACTAACTAAATGTCCAACGCAAGAATAAAAATGTGGTACATATATACAGTAGAACATTACTAAGCCATTAGAAAAAGGCAAAATAATGCCATTTGCAGTGACATGGATGGATCTAGAGATTACCACACTAAGTGAAGTCAGTCAGAGAAAGACAAATATATGATATCACTTAAATGTGGAATCTAATAAAAAAAAAGTATAACAAACTTATTTACAAAACAGACTCACAGATCTTGAAACTTACGGTTGCCAAACGGGAAACGCTGGATGAAATGATAAATTAGGAGCTTAACATATATACATTAACATATATACACTGCTATACATAAAATAGATAACTAATAAGGACCTCCCATATAGCACAGGGAACTCTACTCAATATTCTGTAATAACCTATATGGGAAAAGAATCTGAAAAAGAATACATGTGTGTGAGTGTGTGTGTATATATACACACACACATTATATGTGTGTGTGTGTGTAAGATGATAGAAGTATTAACTAACCCCTGTATGGTAATCCTTGTACAATATAAAAGTGAAAGTGAAGTCGCTCAGTCGTGTCTGACTCTTTGCGACTCGTGGACTGTAGCCCACCAATCTCCTCTGTCCATGGGATTCTCCAGGCAAGAATACTGGAGTGGGATGCCATTTCCTTCTCCAGGGGATCTTCCCTACCCAGGGATCGAACCCAGGTCTCCCACATTGCAGGCAGATGCTTTAACCTCTGCACCACCAGGGAAGCAGTACAATATAGATAGGTATCATTATTCTGTAATAACCTATATGAGAAAAGAATCTGAAAAAGAATACGTGTGAGTGTGTGTGTATATATACACACACACATTATATGTGTGTGTGTGTGTGTGTGTGTGTAATGTGTGTGTGTAAGATGATAGAAGTATTAACTAACCCCTGTATGGTAATCCTTGTACAATATAAAAGTGAAAGTGAAGTCGCTCAGTCGTGTCCGACTCTTTGCGACCCGTGGACTGTAGCCCACCAAGCTCCTCTGTCCATGGGATTCTCCAGGCAAGAATACTGGAGTGGGATGCCATTTCCTTCTCCAGGGGATCTTCCTGACCCAGGGATCGAACCCAGGTCTCCCACATTGCAGGCAGATGCTTTAACCTCTGCACCACCAGGGAAGCAGTACAATATAGATAGGTATCAAATCATCATGAAGTATACCTTAAATTTACATAATGTTATATTCCAGTTATATCTCAATGAAGCTGAGGGAAAAAATTAGGCAAAGGAGGACTTGAATAGACAATTCTCCAAAGATGACATATAAATGACCAAAAGGCTCAAGAAAAAGTACTTAATATCACTAACCATTAGAGAATACAAGTCAAAACTGCAATGAGACACTACTTCATATTCTTTAGGATGACTATTGCCAAAAAACAAAATGGAAAATAACAAGCATTGGTTAGGATATGGAGAAATTGGAACCCTTCTGCATTGCTGGGGGCAATGTAACGGGCAGCCACGGCAGAAAACAGTTATGATGATTTCTCCAAAAGTTCAGTGTAGAATTACCATTTGATCTGGCAAAACTCATTTTAGCTAGGTACTCAAAAGAAATGAAAGCAGGCACTCGAACAGCGATGTATACTAATTTCACAGCAGCAGCATATACGCAACAGTAAGTACTGACACACACTTCAACACGGATGAACCTTGAAAACATTATGCTCCACGAAACAGCCAGACACAAAAGGACAAACATTGTATCTGTCCATTTCTATGAGGTACCTTCTATAGACAAATTCATATGGACAGAAAGGATAATAATGGTTGCCAGAGTTGAAGGAAAAGAATAGTTAATTATTGTTTAACATACACAGAGTTTCTGTAGGGGATGATGAAAAAGTTCTGGAGATGGAGAGTGACAACAGCTGAACAACATTGTGAATGTCTTTAATGTACTTAATGACACTATATCATCCATTTAAAAATAGTTAAAATGGTAAATATGAATAATATCTTCCATAATAATAATTTTAAGGTATCAGAAAATGGGGAAGTGATACTTTTAATAATTCCAGTAACAGTTGGATCAGCAGAGCCTTCTCAAAATTAAAAATTATCAAAAAGTATCTGAGACCTTGCATTTGCCAAGAGCAACTGGCAATGCTTTCAACTGTATGAACTGAAAATGAAGTTGCTAAGAGTATAAATTTTAATGACTTAATGAATTTGCAGAAAAGTCAGAAAAATGATCCATCAAGGTGTCATACATTAATAAAGTATTACATATTATATAAAACTATGACACCAAAAATATTTTTGCAATTTATAAGTTTATATTGTTACTCAGCTATCACTATTACCCAATATTTATAACACAATAAAACATTTTTTTTAAAGGAAAAAGCTTTCTATTAAGGTCCTCTAATGGCAATTTCCCCCTGCTTTTTGAAAAGGAGCTCCACTTTTCATTTTAACTGGTTACATAGCTGGTTCTGTCTCAGCTTTTAGCCTTGATAGCCTGTTTATCTTTGCCTGAGTCATTTGTATCTCAGTTTTCTCCCCTCTCAAATGGGTATGGTATTTACCTTTCTTTGTAGAATTGATGTGAAATTAAAATACACACACATACACACAATGGTTTTTAAAAATTATAGGTACTTTAAAATACTGGTGACATTGCTGCTGTTCATATGAAATATTTTATAATGAGTACCATTACTGGAATCTTTAGACAAATACATTTCTTATCTAAAAGGAGAAATTTAATTCACTATTTTCTGTGGAGATTTCCAGACTTTTGACAGAGAAGCAAGATGACTCATTTGATCCATAGTTATTATTTTTTAGCCTAGTGATTTCATGGATAAAATTTATTTCTTCCCATGACTAAAAGCAAAGGATAAAACTGAAGATGACACCAAAACGCTTGACTTCAGTCAACATTTTTAAAGCCTAAAATTTCAAATCGTGTTTTTGATAAACTCTCTTTTAAGCAACTCAATGGAAGAATAACACCAAGAGTGCTGAGTTCCCCAAGTTCTATCTCAATCTGTATACACTCAGATGCAGCTGAGTGTAATTAAAAATACTGCTGTAAATAAAGAGGCAAAAATGCCCCAGCGGTAGGTTGGCTATGAGGAGGAGCTCTGTCACATTAGAGGCCAAGAGTCTGAGAGCAAAGCAGGCGCTGACACAGAAGGCGGGGTGCTACATCTGAACGCCCCATTCCCAGACCCTTAGAGCAAACTCTGACAGTACCCAGACCATTGGTACCGGGGACACTGGTGACTCACCATCATTGGGGGTTTCCTGAGTCTTTTATACACCTTAGGCTTCCCTGGTGGCTCGGAGGTTAAAGCGTCTGCCTCCAACGCGGGAGAGCCGGGTTCGATCCCTGGGTTGGGAAGATCCTCTGGAGAAGGAAATGGCAATCCACTCCAGTATTCTTGCCTGGAGAATCCCATGGACGGAGAAGCCTAGTAGGTCACAGTCCACGGGGTCGCAGAGTCAGACACGACTGAGCGACTTCACCTCACCTCTACACATCTTCCAGCACCTCGCTAAACTCCAGCTGTAGGTGACTGGCTTAGGGGTGTGGCCGGGTCCTTTGTGTCAAGAGGCTGGTCCTGGGGCAGCAAACCTGCAACTGATCTGTAGGTTAACCAGCTTGTTTGGGGTAGAATTCCAATTGCTCCACAACTTATGCCTCCAGAAGCTAGCTCACTTTCCTGCTTCAGGGCCGGGGAATCCACTGTGAAGTGTTCCCTCTCTGACTACCATCCCCCAGCAAGGCCCTCCTACTGCCTAACCTTTGCCCTTTCTAATTGCCCTGATCTCATCCTAACCTCCATAGCTGTGTTTAAAGTCCACCTCTGGGGAGCACACAGATTGAGCGTTCCAGGCAATCCCTTTTCCAGTCCTGTCTGGCATCCGGCCGGTGGGCTGTGTACCTGGACTTCCTGGGACACTGGCTGGGGGAGCTTGAGGAGGGACCTCAGTACCCACCTGGCTACAGGATGGCGTGGGCCCTCAGCTTCTTGATTTTGTGGCTCAGCCTGGCTGGTGGCCGGGCTCAGAGTGACGCCAGCCCTGACGCAGAGGAGTCCTATTCGGACTGGGGCCTTCGGCAAATCCGGGGCAGCTTTGAATCTGTCAACAGCTACTTCGATTCCTTTCTGGAGCTGCTGGGAGGGAAAAATGGAGTCTGTCAGTACAGGTGCCGATACGGTGAGTGCACGGCTTCTCTTCCTGTGAGACTGTCGCTGGCGGACCCGTGAACAGCCTGAGCAGGGCCACAGTCTGTCACGCACCTTTTCCCTGTTGGCCCCTTCTTAGAGGGTAGTTGCCAGATTCAGAAAATTAAAATGCAGAATGCCCAGTGAGCTCTGAATTTCAAATAAACAACCAATATTTGTTAAAATATTTGAGATATTTGGAACATGCTTATAATGACAAATTACCGATTGTTTATTTGAAATATATATTTCACTGCACTTCCTGTGTTTTGTCTGGCAAAACTACTCCAAGGAGTTTTGCACTACTTGTTCCCTGGGGCCATTTTAATGGGTTTGTTTTGAGGCAGATAGATACTTAGCAAAAGGTGGCAAGGGCAAGGAGGAAAATGAGTAGGGGACGTCTTTGTGAGGTGTTCCTAGGGCTGAAAGCTGAATCTGTTCATTCAGGGAAAACTCTGCCAGAAAATTCTGAGCTTCCTCAGACACTTTGTGCCTACCTTGGAAATGGATTCTCCTCTCCCCGTAATACAGTTCACACCTTCCTCCCAACTATGTCAGTCTCTATCACTTTGCCTAACCCATCCTGCCCCTCACCCCACTCTGAACCAAGAGAACTGTCCCTGCCTCAGTCAGCCATGGCAGGCCTCCCGTGAGTAGGATGGGCATCTGCCAGCTGCCTCTGCCCACCGGGGATCAGCCCCTGAGTGACCACACTGTCCCTCAGGCCTGGTCTTGGATGTGGAGCTGAATGGGTAGGAGCACTCCCTCGCCTGAACTGTAGAGGGTACATGGGAAGCTGCGTGAAGGCCTAGCTGCAAAACAGCAGACCCTGAGGCCCGCTCTTGCTCTCCCCTACACTGGAATTCAGTGTAATGGGAGCAGAAAGAGGGGCCCTGGATCTTACAGCTGGGAGGCAAGGGGTAACTTCCAAAGAAAATGTTTTTGAAAGCATACACAGTCTCCTAACAGCATCCATTTCATTGTTTAGTTTATCAAATGTTTCAGCATGGGATTAAGAGATGAAAATGGTGATTGAGCCTAGCAGGAAAACACTTGAGAAATATTCTCTCCAGACACAACAGATAAAACCCAGCTTGGAGAGAGACTCAAAAAAGCCACACACTTGCTGGACTCGGCCAATGTCTCGCACTCCTTTCTTAGCCCTGAGCAGGAGAAATCTCTTCTTACAAACTGAAAGTGACTAAGAGACTGGGGTTAGCACTCCAAAACCAAAATTTTTACAGAATAGAAGCTTTAATCTCAGAGGGAGATAGTGAAAAAAGGAAGCTGCAGCATGTTTGTGAAGATTCCATAGAGTAAACCTGTGCTAGAGTAAAACTGCTAGCCACGTCTTTATCCAGGGTATGTTGGACAAATGCAGAGATGCCTTGTCACAGGGACTATGCTCACCGAGTTTGCATGGATGGGGCAGGAAAGGGTTAACTCCAGGTATTTGATAAACACAGGTGCTCCTTTCCTTCCTAGAGGCAACACAAGACTTATTAAGTCTGTGGTTTAGCAAATAGATAACACAGGATTTTTTTTTTTTCTCTTCTCTTTCTTTAGGGAAACAAGACCCAAACCCCTTTTCTAGTAAAATGGCATTAAAAGATTTCAGCAAAGTTTGGTTGCAAGTTTCCACCTGGGTCAGCCGATGCAGCAATCACTGGTGGGGGATGGGAATAGTCAACAGAGAGATTACAGGGTCGCAAGCAACTCCAGTCACTCTGTAAAACGGAACCTGTCCAGAGGGACCTGAAAACCGTATAGGAAAGAGGGGGTTAAGCCTTGTTACCTTTGGAATGCAGAGAGCCGAGAACCTGAAGGCTGCACCCAAACAGCACAGACTATCTTCTCAAGTTGATTGAGAACCAAGCAGGCTTTTGAACTGATAGCATCTAATAACTAACTGTTCATTTACAGTTTGCTGTAAAACACTTTCTTCAAAGCACTAGCTCCCAAACTTGCCTGCGCTGCAAAGCCCTTTAACGGCTTGTTTTAAAAGATTGCTTCACCCCGACCCCTCCTATACTGATTGGGTAGGTCTGGGGCGGGGCCAGAAAATCTGCATTTCTAAGACTTCGCAGGTGATCTGCTGCTGCTAGAGTCCTGCGATCACAC
>SJXQ01004818.1:0-58637 GCA_006408695.1 Aepyceros melampus | reverse complement strand
TTTTTTTTCCAGAAGGTACAATTTAGCAACAGTCTACAAGAAAAATTGCCATTTGGTAGGTAGTTCAGTTCAGTTCAGTTCAGTCGCTCAGTCGTGTCCGACTCTTTGCGACCCCATGAATCGCAGCACGCCAGGCCTCCCTGTCCATCACCAACTCCCAGAGTTCACTCAGACTCACATCCATTGAGTCCGTGATGCCATCCAGCCATCTCATCCTCGGACGTCCCCTTCTCCTCCTGCCCCCAATCGCTCCCAGCGTCAGAGTCTTTTCCAATGAGTCAACTCTTCGCATGAGGTGGCCAAAGTACTGGAGCTTCAGCTTTAGCATCATTCCTTCCAAAGAAATCCCAGGGTTGATCTCCTTCAGAATGGACTGGTTGGATCTCCTTGCAGTCCAAGGGACTCTCAAGAATCTTCTCCAACACCACAGTTCACCACTTAAAACAGTGGTTCCTACCTCACTCAGCACTTAGAAATCACCTGGGTGGCTTTAAAAAACACTTGCTGCCCAAATCAATTAAAAGGGAATCCCCTTAGGTTGGACCCAGACATCATTATTTTTAATGTTTCCCAGGTGATTACAAATTGCGGCCACAGTAGACAACACAATTTAAGGGATCATTCTGGAAGGACTTCAGACTGGCAATTTGTGCTTGTATCCTGCTAGCCTGTCAACACTGTTTGCCACACTTCCTCTACCTACAGTTTGTTTTCCTGTTAACATACAAAATCTGAGTTTACCAAAGGATTGAGCTAAAATATAGAGATTCAACACAAATCAAGAGCATCCATGGTACATACACCTGGTTTAAGGAGTCTGCACTAATGTGAACACCCTCTCCCACTTCAGGGATTCTGACTCAGTAGGGCTGTGCTAGGGACAGCACAAATGGTCCTTGAACCAGGCTTTGATGGAAAAATCAAGGGTTTGATCTGGGGGTGGGGGTGCAGGACATCTCATTGCTAGTGACTTTGGACAAGCTACCTAACTTTCTCAACCTTTGTTTCCTCATGTTTATATCAATGTTAATAATATCTATCTTGCAAGATGGTTATAAGAATTAAAGACACTGTATATAAAGAATTAGTGCTGTTAGAAAGTGAAAGTCACTCAGTTGAGTCCAACTCTTTGTGACCCCATGGACTGTAACAGCCCACCAGGCGACCCTGTCCATGGGGTTTTCCAGGCCAGAATACTGGAGTGGGTAGCCATTCCCTTCACCAGGGGATCTTCCCGACCTAGGGATTGTACCCTCGTCTTCTGCGTTGCAGGCAGATTCTTTACATTTGAACCAAGCTACTAAATGGAGCATGGCAGGTACCAAACAAATTTTATAAATGTTTGAGAAAGATAGTCAACAAGTTAACTATGCAATCAGATTCTTTTGATTCTTTTTCAATATAAAATTAAAAAACACAGAAATCCCAGTGGCTGGAAAACACCCTGTCAGCTTCTGGAAGAAATCATCAAATGATGAATTAGATGTTCTGTGTCTTTATGAAGGTCTCTGGGCCACAGTTTCTGTGTCTTGTAGATCATGATTTAAGATATTCATGCACACTGTCACACTTGGATAAAAGGATAATTTTCTTCTTGCGTTAAGTTCCTGGAAAGCAGATATCCTTAAACATCAGCGTTCTTATTTTCTAGAGAACTTTTTTGCCTGTTTGAGATTTTAGAGCAGAATTTTTTGAACCTGTGAGTTTGTGTATTTTTCCAGGCAAAGAATTCACAGCCTTCATCAGATTCTTAGAGGATGTATAGCCAGAAAAAAGGAAAGAGCTACTGACCTAGAGGGCAAAGGTTGTTCTCAGGAAAGGTGATGAACTCTTTGCCAGGTTTGCCAGGATGGTGGGGGGATGGGGGCGGTGGTTCCTGAAACGAAGGACTTTAAATACTGAAACAGGGATTGTCCCAGACAAATCTCTGGGACCAGTCGCTCACTTGACCTCATACAGTAACTGGATCTGTTTTAGCGACTGGAATAGAGTTCACTGCCTCAGTTAAATTGCCACAGTTTTGTTTTGCTCCCTTGCTGTATTCTCATGCTGTGTTTGAGGGTTTCTGGCAGGAAGCAAAATGTGCGCTTAATTCGGCACTCTGACCACTAGGTCGACCCCTACTGGAGCGCAGAGCTGCCTCTGCTGGGACCAGCTGCGGGGGGAGAAAGTACACACCCTCCCGTGTGGCTTAACCCTTGACCTGGGTGATAAACCCCAGACATTTTTACTGTGACAGAGAGAAAAACCGGTTGGGCCCAGAAGGTAGTGGACCTGTCTGCTGGTAGAACTCTCATTTCATGCCTCACTCCCTTATTTGTCTTTTAAGTGTTTGTGTTGTTTCATTTTGGGCAGATGTTTTAAATCTCCACAAGTCTACTGATACTTCCTTTATGTCTTCTGCATTTTTTGTCTTGCTTAAAGGACCATCCTCAAGATCCGAACAGTTTTTGGCTCGTTTTTCGGTGAAAGCATCTGTGGCTAATATACTTAATGAATGAGTGTTGCTATGTTCTGAAAAGAGTTTTTATGAGCACTAAAATTTTAATTTCAAGTTTAATATGTCACAAAATATTATCCTTGTTTTGACTTTCCCCCCAACCATTTAAAAATATAAAAATTATTTTTATCTGGCTGATTATACAAGAACAGGCTGGACTTGGACCAGTGTTTGCCAAGCTGATCCAGATCAGGTGGTCAGCCTAATTATTTTTATCTGGCTGATTATACAAGAACAGGCTGGACTTGGACCAGTGTTTGCCAAGCTGATCCAGATCAGGTGGTCAGCCTCTCACTCCTATAGGTAGCCAAAACCCCAAAATAAAGGTTGTGACATCGTACGTAACTGATACCTAGACTAAAAACATCAAACTGAACAGATGTAACACAACTCAAATCTGCTCCAACTGTAACATGAGGATCTGGTACATAATTTCTGTCTGGACTCAAACCATCACCTTTTTTCTTAGAATTTTTATTTCAGGCTTCATTCTTCAACAGACTTTCTGCAACTATCATGAAACATTATATACAATAAAAGTAACTGTCATCAACAGCAGGCCAGATGGACATGTCTATAATTGATGACCCATTATCTTTCAAACTGGGAGTTTTATCTTCTGTGAGTTATTAAGTCCAAAAAAAGGCAGAGGATAATTCAGGAAACTAGACTGAGTCTGCTGCAAAAACCCTTGATCAGAAAAAGAGTTAAATTTCACCATCAAATTTAGACATTTGTTTGTTTACTGAAATTTCCCTCTGATTTCTATAAACCTAGTATAAGTAGAACATTTGTAAAATAACAACCCAAAGAAGAAATAAAATCACCATAGTCTCACTTCCGAGAGATAATACACATTTAATTGTGTGATTATTTCCATATGTATAATTTGATTGCTAGTATTATTTAATATACTTTACCCATTCCCCTACTCCCAGTGCAACACACACACACACACACAACAAGTGAGTACAGTATCAAATACCAAGTTATATTTCTCAAGGCCTTTGAAAAGTGATGAAGGAATCACTGGTGGGCTGGCAGACTCCATCAACGAGTACAGGACACTTCCATTACAAATAATAAGAAAGGCTGAGTGGAAATTAAATATTAAAACAAATACATATACACTCAAGCTAGAATGAAATAAAGGGAAACCTTCAAGTTCCTGAAATGAAGAGGAAACACAAAACCAAAGTGATAGCAGGAACTTATGCTGCTGTGGTCCTTGGAGGTGTCAGTCTGGAGCATTATATACAGACTCTATAGGCTGAGGAATGTGCTTTAATGCTCATACAGAGAGGAGAAGAACTGTAAGATTTGGGAAGTTGGAATTGAACAGTTTGCAGAAAGTTTAGAGCCTGGGAAACTGTCTAATCTATTTAAAAGGGATTAGAAGTAGCAAGGAAGCTTTCTATCCAACTGGGGATGGGGCCTGAAGGAGGAATAAATACCCACTAAAAAATCACTACCTGAAGCATATTTTATGTACAAATGAGGAATCTGAATTTCTTCAGTTGGCCTGGTGTGAGTATCCCAAGCTGAGAAATAACAAATACCTGTGTCTCTCAATTATCCTCAGTCTCCTGAGCCACAGCAAAAGTAACTAGGGACTTCTCTGCTGTATGTGACTCAGGGCACAGGAATTCTTTTAGAAAAACAAGCCCTTCTGAAAACAACTACATACCATTTGAAAAGATAATCCACCATGAGGGAGAGTCAGTGGACATTAAAAATTGAAAGGGCATCCCAAGGATTGAAGATAAAAAATCATAACATTTGAAATTATTAAAAATATAAAAGAAAGGATAGAAAATGTAATTAGAAAATAAAACAATGAAAATGAATAGATTTGAAAGATTTAAATAGAACTCACAGAAATAAAAATTATAGTCATCAAAAGAATTCAGTGGATGGGTTACATATCAGATAATCTAGCAGCTAGTCAACCTAGAGATAATTAATAAAGTAGAAAATAAATTTGATGAAGCTAATAAAAATTCAGTACAGAGAGAAAAATAGGGAAAATATAAAAGAGAGATTAAGATACAAGAAGGACAGGATCAAAAGATTCATCATTCAGTAGAAAGAGGCCCAGAAGGAGAAATTATAGAGAATGAAGAAACTTAAAAATTCAGACAAGGGTTATGAATTCTCCAGAGGTGAAAGACCCAAAGCCTTCAGATTGTTCCAGATATATAGACCACTTACAGATACACTGTAGTGAAATTGTGAGGATTAAAGAAATTGGAACTTTTGTATATTTCTTGTGGAAATACAAAATAGTACAGCTGCTGAAAAAAGCAGGCTGATAGTTCCTCAAAACGTTAAACAGAATTACTATATGACCCAGAAATTCCACTCCTTAGGTATATAGAAATGAAAGAATTGAAAACAGATATTCAAACCAACACTTGTAGACAGTTGATCATAGCAGCACTATTCACAAATAGCCCCCAAAATGGAAACAAATACCATGTGTATTAATGGTGGATGAATAAACAAACTGTAGTAGATCCAGAGAATGGAATATTATTGATACATAAAAAGGAACAAGTAGTGGTGCATGCTACAACATGGATGGACATGAAAGATGGAGATTTTTCTAAAATGAGTATTGGGTTTCTTTCTGGGAGAATAAAAATGTTCTAAAATTAGATTATGGTGATGGTCTCACAGCTAAAACCCACTGAATTACGTTAAATGAGTGAATGTATATGTGAATTTTATCTCAATAAAGCTGTTGTAGAAAAAGATGTAATGAAAGAAGAGTCAAATCATAATGGCAACTGCAATAATTAAGTATTGCTGAGAAACAAGTGACCCCCAAACTTAGCAGCTAAAAATGACAAACATTCAACAAACATTTTATTGTATCACACAGGATGGCGGATCTAGATGCTCTTCTGGCTGGTTCTGGCTCTGAGTTTCTAATAAAGGCTCTAGTCACACTGCCTGTTGATACTACAGTCTCTGAAGATATGACTGAAGCTAGAGATCTCCTGCCAAACTCATGTGGCTGTTAGCAGGAGGCTTTAGTTCTCTGCCACATGGACCTTCCATGACAGAAGTCGTAGTCTTTTATAACGTAGTTTTGGAAGCAACATATCTCCATTTCTGCCATATTCTGTTGGTCACACAGAGCAACCACAGGACAGTACACACGGGTATAAATACACCACAACAAGGATCACTGAGGGCTATCTTGAACCACTGTCTTATAAACATGTACCACAGTAACAAATACCCAAACAGACTATGGCAGAGACTGCTTATTATCCCCATTTTTTCTACATTCATAAGCCCTCCTTCCAACTTCAAGCTGGGCTCATGGCTGCCTACACTGAAAAAAAAAACTTCATTTCCTAGCCCACTTTTGCAAGTAGGTGTTGCCATATGATTAAAGTCTGGCTAAAGGGAAGTAAGAGGAAGTGATGTGTGTAACATTCTGGAATGGGTTTATTAAAGAGAGGGCCTCTGACCTTTTTACCTCCTTCTTCCATTCTGCTATTTGTAATATGGATGTGTTGGCTGAAGCACCATCTTGGATCATGAGACCCAGGGTACACTTCAGGGCTGGTAGAGCAGAAGGTTAGAAGCAGCCTCGGTTCCAGAAAAGGGCAGACATCATTCCAGCCTTCTGAGCCTTAATTTTAGATTCTGATATTCTTAAGATATTCTATCTTGTTTAAGCATCTGAATAATATAGTCTGTAGGAGACATAATAAACATATGGAGTAAATTATAACAGTCTATTGAAAGACATAAGAAAGATCTAAGTAAATAGAAAGCTATATGAGGCTCATGTCTGGAAATTTAGAATATTCTAAGAAATCCAGTTGTCTCCAAATTAATCTGTAAGTTCAATGTATTTTCAATAAAAATCCTGATGATGTCTTGTAAAATGTAATAAGTGGACTTGCAAATTCATATGTAAGAGTAANTTGAAAGACATAAGAAAGATCTAAGTAAATAGAAAGCTATATGAGGCTCATGTCTGGAAATTTAGAATATTCTAAGAAATCCAGTTATCTCCAAATTAATCTGTAAGTTCAATGTATTTTCAATAAAAATCCTGATGATGTCTTGTAAAATGTAATAAGTGGACTTGCAAATTCATATGTAAGAGTAAATGTCCAAGAGTAATCAAGACAATTTTTAAGAATAAAAGGAGAGAGAGCTTTAAATCATAGGCTTAGCATCTAAAACTTAAAACAGAAAGATGGGGTATAAAGAGACTTCAGCTATACTTATAACATTTAATTAAGTATAAAAAATACGTATAGCAAGTTTGGCAACATTGACATTCATTGTCTCTGTGTGGGAGAAAAATGCCAGTCTGGTCTGAAGAGTATTACTTTTTTATGATATCATCACTCATCATCACCACCTAATTTAAGTCGGTGATGAGCAGTGACTTTTAAAGGAAAAGTTGAATATACTTTTAGACAATTTTTATTTGATGAATGTTTCCCAATGCTTCATTTCTAAACACTTCTTCCTGCTTCTTTCCTCTCTTTCCCCTGCTAGGAAAGGCACCAATGCCCAGACCTGGCTACAAGCCTCAGGAGCCCAATGGCTGCAGCTCCTATTTCCTGGGTCTCAAGGTACCAGAAAGAGTATGTACACCTCCATTGTTTTCTTAGTTGACTGGTTTTGACTAAGACTAATCTAAGAGGTCCCTCTAATGGAACTCATCACTTATGGAATATGGTTGAGCAATAAAATTAGTATTTTAAACTGGATACAGAGAAAAGGAGATAATTTTCAAAGAAAGCATCTGATTTCCTTTTCTCAGATGCAGCTGTCCCTCAGATTAGCCATTGGGTATCTAATCTAAGAGGTCCCTCTAATGGAACTCATCACTTATGGAATATGGTTGAGCAATAAAATTAGTATTTTAAACTGGATACAGAGAAAAGGAGATAATTTTCAAAGAAAGCATCTGATTTCCTTTTCTCAGATGCAGCTGTCCCTCAGATTAGCCATTGGGTAGTGGACTTTAAAGTCACCAGTGCAAACATCAGCTGAGCCTTAGTCAATCGAGCATAAATTAATTTGAAATAGATCGGACAAGTGTGACTTCTTCAAATTGGTGAGACTTTCTAGAGAGGTACTGGAGCAAGCTGACCAGTGAGGGCTGATTGCTGTATCCTCAGGACTTTTGCAAGTGGCCAACTTCATGTCTGAACTGTTAAATCAATTATGTCTGGAGTATCTGCAAACACACACACACATATCGTCCCCTGCCAACCAGCTGCTGCCTAAAACGTTTTTCATTTTGCCACTATTTCTCAAACTATCAGCTTCCTCTAAAAACAAGTAATAATTAATTTTTTAAAGATGTCTCAGAAACCCTTTTACCTTTTTCACTTTAGAAAAGAAGCTAAAGCGGTAGAAAAATTGGTAGAAGGATTTCATATCTTGTTTTGGATTCTAAGCTGGCCCTTCTCTTGTGTGTTCTTGCCCCCAGTATTCACTGACTTCATGTCTGAAATGTTAAATCAATTATGTCTGGAGTATTAGCTTCATAGAAATCTGCAAACACACACACACATATCGTCCCCTGCCAACCAGCTGCTGCCTAAAACGTTTTTCATTTTGCCACTATTTCTCAAACTATCAGCTTCCTCTAAAAACAAGTAATAATTAATTTTTTAAAGATGTCTCAGAAACCCTTTTACCTTTTTCACTTTAGAAAAGAAGCTAAAGCGGTAGAAAAATTGGTAGAAGGATTTCATATCTTGTTTTGGATTCTAAGCTGGCCCTACTCTTGTGTGTTCTTGCCCCCAGTATTCACAGCTATCAGAACTAGTGTGTTTTCTTTTGTGGGAGCTCTCAATGACCTTTTATATAATCCATAGACACAGAGTCTGCCTGGTTGATCGTGTGGATTTAATCTGCAGCTTGTACAGCTGGTGGGAAGGTTTTGGGTCTTCTTCCTTAGCCACACCGCCCCTGGATTTCAACTGTGGTTTTATTTCCACCTCGGGATATGGGTCATCCACTGGGGTTTGCTCCTGAGGCTGCCCTGGAGGACTTGGGTTTGCCCCTTTGAGAGCCAGGTGTGGAGGTGGTGCAGCTGCTTGGGTTGTAGGGGTTCCAGCAGCTCCAGGTACTCAGGGGAGTTGGCAGCTAGGGAAGCAGGAAATATAGTGCTCTGGAAGGATATGGAAACCTCCAGGCAAATTCTTGCCTGGAGACCCTACCCTGCTTCCTGACAGAGAAACCTGGCGGGCCACAGTCTACAGAGTTGCAAAGAGTCAGACACTACCAGAGTGAGCCTGTGTGCATAACACAACTCTTTTTGCCTGTGGCAGCTCTGCCCCAGTGAGAGTTGAGGATGAAGGTGGCACAAATGCTTGGTTTGTGGGGACCTTGGTGATGCCAAGTGTATAGGGACATGGACTGCCTCCGCTGCAGGAGTTACGGCCCTACCAGTCTTTTTTTGAGCTTCTTGTTGCTGGTGATCAGAAGGCCTCTTTGG
The DNA here is from genome assembly GCA_006408695.1 of Aepyceros melampus. Taxonomy (NCBI): domain Eukaryota; kingdom Metazoa; phylum Chordata; class Mammalia; order Artiodactyla; family Bovidae; genus Aepyceros; species Aepyceros melampus. The sequence goes on along the minus strand of SJXQ01004818.1, from coordinate 49,650 downwards.
CCAGTCTTTCTCCGTAGCTCTGCCCGTTCAGGGGCTTAGAGGGCTCCCTTGCCTGGGGTCTTTCTCTTTGTCCGGTGCATCAGGCACATAGAGGGGCCCCCCTGGCTGGGGTCCTACTCTGTAGTTCTGCGCATCAGTCACTTAAAGGAGCACCCTGGGTGGGTCCTACCCTGTGGTTCAGTGCATCAGGTGTTTATTGGGCCAGCCTCTATCGTTCAGCTACCAATGCTGGCATGTGGGGAGAGAGAGGCTATGGTGATGGCTCCACCCCCTCCAGCAGTATCGCCTTGCTTCCATGGCTGCCTAGCTTTCCTCCACAGGCATTTCCCAGCACAGTCTCCTTCCTCACATCCGCCCCCCACCCGCCACCCCCATCTGTCTTTCCGTGGTCAACAGCAGCCCTCGCCCTGGTATTGCTCCACAATCCCTAAACTCCAGCTCCCAGCTGCTATGCCTTCCAGGGGACCAGCGTCCCTGTCCGTGGTATGTATGGCTGCAGCAAGGACTGTCTGATTTTCGTCCCCTTTAGGCTGCCACAGATCAGCTGTTTCACTCTCAGCCTTAAATGTTTCTCCTATGACTCAGGCAGTTGCCCTGATGTGGGGATCGGATCTGTGCTTCAGTTCCCCCATTGGCCAAGGGCAGGTCCAGTCCTACTAACTTTTCCCCCTAGTTCCTTCAATCTACGGAGTTTTGTGTGGTTCTATATATTCTTTTCTACTGGTCAGGTACTCCTGTCAGCTCTCAGCTGGTGCTCTGCATATATCTCTGTGTCTGAAGGTGTATTCCTGATGTAATTGTGGAGAGAGATGTACTCCACGTCCACCTACCCTTTGTCATCTTGTTCTTGATTACTTCTCTTTAATCACTTATTGTACCATGTCCCTTCCCTCTTCAAGTGCATGCCAGCTAAATTGCTTCAGTCATGTCTGATTCTTTGTGACACTATGGACTGTAGCCCACCAGGCTTCTCTGTTCATGGGATTCTCCAGGCAAGAATACACAAATGGGTTGCCATGACCTCCTCCAGGGGATCTTCCCAACCCAGGGATGGAACCTACATCTCTTATGTCTCTGGCATTGGCAGGCATGTTTTTACCATTATGCCACCTGGGAAGCCCAATCAAATCTAACTTGTTACTTTGGAAGTCAAGGCCAGCTATCAACTTGTCTTTCTCCCTAATTAAAAAGTACATATAATAAAAAAATATATATATCACACTGATAAGACCCTTGAATGACTAAACAAACTGGTTGACTTGCTTATATATGATTTGCTTATTACTTCCTTTTTTGACTTGTTATATTTTAAGTATACCATCATCTAATAATCCTCTACAAAAGTTCCCATTTGATATCTCTGTGTGTGGAAGTCTATGAACTTAGTTTATGACAGATTTATAATTGTTTATAGGACACTTTATAAATGTGTACGTGTGTATATATGTTAGATGTTGTTTGATCGTAGTCCCCTTGTGGTCAGGAGCTATGTTCTATACCCTACTCTGTTCCCCAACACATTACAAACAGATACACACACTTAAAACAGCGCTGCATGGAATGGGTCCCTGCAAAATCCTGGTGACCTCTTTGTGAACTAAAGCTTAATTTTTCATACTTCTGAGCCTTGAAATCTTTGGTTAAAAAAAAAAAAACTCACAAAGTAAAGGTTTTAGTTGAATTTGAAAGTATTGAAGCTCTGCCCTCTTGCACTCACTTTCTGATTTTCTATTTTTAGCTCCATAGTGGCCTGTGAATTTGAAAACTACTAAAATCTAAAAGAAAAAGTAGAAAAAGGGGCCATTCAAAGTTATTAAACTAATGACTAGATCATGACTAAAACCTAGCATCCGTGATTGTCAGCTTGATGTATTCTTCCCAGTCATCTGGTGCTTCTGAACTGACCTGAATCTGTAACAGGAATTTGAGAACAAGGTAGGCAAGGTTGCCTAAGGTCCTTGGTCTAAACGTGGCATTTTCTTCCTTCTCTTTTCTTCCTTCCCTTTTCTCCAGATGGACTTGGGCATTCCAGCAATGACCAAGTGCTGCAACCAGCTGGACGTCTGTTACGACACTTGTGGCGCCAACAAGTATCGCTGTGATGCAAAATTCCGATGGTGTCTCCATTCTATCTGCTCTGACCTTAAACGCAGTTTGGGCTTTGTCTCCAATGTGGAAGGTAGGTATCTTCAGTGCATGGACCTGTGAGCAGAACGTGGTACCTGTTTTCACACAGAAATGTAATCAGAGCCCCTTTACTCAAAGAGACCATCAGAGTTCACTGATCTTTCTTTACAGAACTCTGTGACCAGTGAAGCAACGGGGAAGGGAGACTCTGGGCAATCCTTCACTAAAGTTCTTGCTGTCCTGCCCAGGAGCTGCTGGCGCCACTCCTGATGGACAGGGCCACACCAAAGCCTTCCCAGAGGATAAAAATCTATCCTCTAAGACCAGAGCAAGACTTGCCCAACTGGCTTTCATTATCCATTCCGCTGTTAAATAATTTTCCATATCAGGAATTATTCTGTATAGGTCTATGGGGTTGGGTTGAAGCTTTTTTTTTCTTCTTATTTTGTTCTCAGTAAGAGAAAGAATTTTTAAAAACCTATCTTCTTTTTGTGTAAAGTTCTCTATATCTTTGAGGATAATTATTTTAAAATGACTGCTTAGCTGCCTAACTTCTAGCAGTGATTCTATAATTTCTTTTTCCTAATTTATCTTAGGAAAATTGTAATTCTTTAGTTTCTGGACCCCGAGCAGTATATCCAAGTATTACCATTACATACTTTTAGATGGTAAAGTTCGAAATTCAGGCTTATGAAGAGCCGGCTTTATGCTACTGGGAAAGTCAGCTGCAGGAAGAATCTTGGCTCCGTTATAGATCAATGTCTAGAGTGTTGTTCTAAAGTGAATGTGCATAGATTTGAAAATATGAATAATTAATGAGGCTCTGTAAATGAGAGTATCCTTCTATCTGTACCTATAAAAGGTGAAAAATGCCTGGTGCTAATCTAGGGTCAGGTCAAGTTATTGCCCACAATAAATTTTAGAACAATTTCATCACTCCACAAAGAAATCCCAGAGCCATTAGCAGTCTTACCACAATGTACCCCTGTCTAGTTCCTGGCAACCATTAGTCTTCTGTCTCTATAAATTTGCTATTCTAGACAATTCATATAAATGGAATTACAAATATGTGGTCTTCTGTGACTGGATTCTTTTATTTGGTAAGGTTTATCCATATTGTAGTGTGCATCAGTATTTCATTCCTTTTTAATAGCTGGATAATATTCCATTATATGGATAAAACAAGTTTTCTTTCATCAATTGATGGACATTTGGGTTGTCTCCACTTTGGACTATTATGAATAATTCTGGTATGAACATTTATTTACAAGTATTTGTGGTGACATGTTTTCAATTGTCTTGGATAGGTATCTAGGAGGGGAATTTCTAGGTTATTTGGTAAGTTTGTGACAAATTGATTTCCAAAATAGCTACCCCAATTCACATCCCCATCACCAATGTATTAAGGCTCCAATTTCTCCACATCCTTGCCAACACCTGTTATTATCTATTTTATTAATAGATCCTATTGGGTGTGAAGTTATATCTCATTGTGGTTTTGATTTACATTTCCCTGTGGGCTAATGATATTGAGCATCTTTTCATGTGCTTATTAGCCATTAAATAATTGCTTTGGAGAAATGTCTATTCATTTGCCCTCCTTAAAATTGGGCTCTCTTTTTATTATTGAGTCATAAGACTTCTTTAATATATTCTGGATGTAAATCTTTTAACAGATGTATGACTTGCAAATCCTTTCTCTCATTTTATGGGTTGACTTTTCACTTTCCTGATGATATAATTTGTAGTGCAGAAGTTTTACATTTTGCTATGTCTGTTTTTATCTTTTAAATTTCTTGCACTTTTGATGTCATGTAAAAGGGCTTTGCCAAACTCAAAGTCACTATGTTTTCTTCTAAAAGTTTTGTTTTAGCTCATATATTTAGATCTATGATCCATTTTAGTTAATTTTTCTGTATGGTGTAAGAAAGAGATCCAGCTTCATTCTTTTGTATATAGATATACACCATTTGTTAAATAAAAGACTATTCTTTCCCACCACTTGTTCCTGCACCATTTGTTGAAAGAGACTATTCTTTCCCACATTAAATTGTTTTTGAACCCTTGTCAAAAAAAAAGTTTGTCATAGTTGAAGTGTTTATTTTGAGACTTTCAATTCAATTCTATTCTATTGATCTATGCCAGTACCACACTGTTTTCATTACTGTAATTTTGTAGTAAAATCTGAAATCAAGAAGTGTCCTTCAACTTTGTTCTTTTTCAAGATTTTTTCAGATATTCTGTATCTCTTTCATTTCCACATGAATTTTAGGTTCAGTTTGTCAATTTCTTCAAGAAATGGCAGGTGAAATTTTGATAAGATTTTTGTTTATCAAAAGTAGATCCATTTGAGGAATATTGCCATCTTAAAATTATGTTTTCTGACCACTGAACATGGATGTATTTCCACATATTTGGGCCTATTTTAATTTTTTTAAAAACTTTTTATTTTATATTGGAGTATTGCTGATTAACAATGCTGTGCTAGTTCCAAGTGTACAAAAAAGTGATTCAGTTATACATATACATTTATCTTTCTTTTCAAATTATTTTCCCAATCATCAGGTTGTTACAAAATATTGATCAGAGTTCCCTGTTGGTACCTGAGTTACAGTAGGTCCTTGTTGGTTAAATAGGGCAGTGTGTAAATGTCAGTCCCAAACTCCCTAACTATCCCTCCTAGCAGTTCTATTAATAAGAGGAAAGTTCATAGCAATAAACTTCAACATCAAGAAATAAGAAAGATTTCACATCAACAACCTAACTTTACATCCCAAAGCACCAGTAAAAGAAAGCAAATGAAGTCCAAAGATTGTAGAAGGAAGGAAGGAAGGAAGATCAGAGTGGAAATAAATGAAATGAAGACTAAAAGGACAATAGAAAAGATCAATTAAATTAGTTTTTTTAAAAAAAGACAAAATAGACAAAACTTTAGCTACATTTGCCAAGAAAAAAAAATAGGATGAAAATAAAATCACAAATAAAAGAGAAAACATTAAAACTAATATCACAGAAATATAAAGGACCATAAGAGTCTACTATGAAAAATTATACACCAACAAGTTAGACAACTTACGAGAAACAAATGAATTCCTCAAAACAAACAGTCTATCAAGAATGAATCATGGGGAAATAGAAAAATTTGAACAGAACTGTTACTAGTAAGGAGGATGAATTAGTAATCAAAAATCTCCCAACAAACAAAAAATTTAGGATCAGATGGTTTCACTTTTTTTTAAAAGGTGGAAAATTTCTATACATGTTACTTTAATTAGAGATAAATTTTACATGACGTTAACAAAAACATCAAATTTCAAAAAAATTATTAATAAGCACTATTTCTGAAGTCATTGAAATTTATAAAAATATTAAAAGACATGAAAAAACTTACATCATTATTTTGAAATTGATGCTTCAAATTTAGCCAAGAACATTATTCTCTACCATTTCCTTTCTTATTTCTGATTTCTGTTGTTATATCTGTTCCGTGTCATACGGAACAGTGTTTAACCCAAAAGATCTGGGTTATTAAAACTCTGCACATTTTCTAGCCATGCTAGCTGGTGACTAGCCCTTCATCAGCTCTGGGGAAGTGGACTCTTGGAAAATTCTGACTGATGAGATGTTTTGGATGTCTAAGATCTTGAGCCACACTATACCAGTTGGTCTAAATGGCTTATACAGTCGTCTATTTCACGGTGAATCCCTGCTTTCCTTCAGGGGGTCTGGGAGTACCAGTGACTGAAATCAGTCACATAAGCACCATATGCCTACGTAACTGATGCCCAATAAAATCCCTGGACTCTAGATTCAGTGAGGTTCCTGTTTGGTAACCAGAGAGCTTCACTTTTAAAGTGGCTTCAACATTCAAAGAAAAATTAATCCGCTATTTAAATGGCTTCAACATTTAAAGAATTAACACCAATCCTTCTCTCCTCTGTCTATGGGATATTCCAGGCAAGAATACTAGAGTGGGTAGCCGTTCACTTCTCCAGGGAATCTTTCCAACTCAAGGAATGAACCTGGGTCTCTCTCATTGCAGGCAGATTCTTTACCATCTGAGCCACCAGGGAAGCCCCCTCAGTCTCTCAAAAAGTTGAAGACAGGACTTCCCTGGTGGTTCAGTGGTTAAGACTCTGTGCTCCCAATGCAGGGAGCCCAGGTTTGATCCCTGGTCAAGGGAACTAGACTCCATATGCTCCAACTAAGCCCATAAGCTGCAACTAAAGATCCTGCCTGTGGCAATGAAGACTCTGCAAGCTGCAACCAAGATTGGGCACAAACTGGGGGAAAAAAAAAAAAGATTGAAGAGGAGGGAAAACTTCCAAACAAGTCTTATGAGGCCAGTCTTACCTATATCAAAAGCAGATAAGAACACCACACACACACACATTTACAGGCCAATATCCCTGATGAATACAGATGCACAGATCTTTCACAAAATATTAGTAACCTAGTTATTTATCCCACACTTGAATAGGGAAAGCTATAGGAAACATAGCAATGTTATTTGAGTCCTCTGGAAAAAAAAAATGTAATTTTCCATGGAGTGAGCATAGTGATGTGGGAGATTCTGATTGCTAGTCATGGTTTTGACCTGGAGGCCCCATAAAAGGAGGGCATCTCAAAGTGTGTTCTGCTTTATTAGACTGGATAGAAGCTTCTCTGAAAAAACTTCTCATAAATCTATTTTTTTTCCTTTTAATTCTGTATTTGGGTCACTGCTTCTAACTTCCCTCTGGGTATCATGTTATCCTTGGAAATATGTTGCCTCTTCAAAATTACTCAAACTACTACTTGGGGTAGTCTTGTATATTAACCCTTATATTTCTCTTATCTTTTTCAAGTAGCCTGTGATTCCCTGGCTGATACTGTGTTCAACACTGTATGGACTTTGGGCTGCCGGCCCTTTATGAACAGTCAGCGGGCAGCTTGCATCTGTGCAGAAGAGGAGAAAGAAGAGTTGTGAGGAAGAGGTGATTCCTTCCCCATTTTGAGTGACACCACTCAAAGCTGTCAGTCTGGGAGATGGTAGTATGGTGAATGTACCTCATCCTTTTCCCCAAAGTTTGGATACCACAAAGCACAGAAAGGAACACTGTTTTACAGCTGAAAGTGAGTCTTGACCTTTGAAAAGGAGGACTGGAAAAAAGACACCAAGTGATTTGAAAACTACTCTTCACTTTAACACCAATCTCCCCAAACAGGACATATTTGCCTGGAAATTCAGTGCTTACTTTGAAGACTAAAATAAAGACTAAAATACTGGAATTCTTGGAATTGATAATTATATTAATAAGTGAAATTTTGGAGAGTCCAACCATTCGAGAGGCAATGACTTTCCTCCAGTCCATGTTTCAGTTGCTAATAAGCATCTCACATATTATATAGCTTTTAGAAAATTTGAAAAGAGATGAATGAATTCCACTGTCACCAATGTGCTTCATTTCACTTAGAAGAGAACAGAATCCAACCTGGTAAGTTCCTCCAATGATGACAATTATAACCACAAGAGTTAAGAACAAGACAAGGTCAGAGGCTTACTTGATTAAAGCCTGTGGAGGTGCAGGTCAGACAGAGTGAGGGCTCTGGGGTTCCACTTTTTTCCTTCATTGAATTAGTCCTGTTGAAATTACTAAGCAGTGTTAGCGTCATGTTAAGATCTAAGAAGCATTTGGTAAAAACTGCTACTGAAGACAGCTAGGAAAAGTCCCTGGAAACTGAAGGGAGCAAGAGACTGAGTGCTGATTACTGATTAGAATCACCTGATGAGTATTAAAAACACTGGTTCCCAGCACTGATTGTAGATTAGAATCACCGGAGGAGTATTAAAATCCTAAAGAACCTCTGGGGGCTGAGCCTACATATTGGTATTTTAGAAACACTCCCCAATGATTCTGATGCACTGTGAGGCCTGGGGACCACTGAAGTCAGGGACTGACAAACAAAGGCCTGGGCCATATCAGGCTTAGCGCCTATTTGGGTAAAGTTCCAGCTGTTCCTGTGCTAGGACAGCCGAGCTGAGTAGTTGCAGCAGGGCCTGTGTGACCCAGGAAGCCTAGACTAGTTACCCTTCAGCCCTTTTCAGAAAAAGTTTGCCAACCCCTGATTTAGATTGTTTTCTCCTTTTTCTTCCTTTTGTTAATGTTACTGGTTCCAATACAAGTTGTTGGTTGCAGCTTTTTCTAAAAAGAAAAGTAGAAAAACCGTTTTCTTATTTTCTGTAAAGCCATAAACGAATTGGCATATTTAGCAAATGGATTTAACTGCGGATAACGTTTATCTCTGTGGTTTAGGATATTTACTTCAATAAAATTTATTAAGCATCTACAAAATAAGAGTATGGTGTAGCTTTATAGCTTTTTCTATTGTCAGTCTGAGGGCGCAGAATGCCAAATAATAGGGCATATGTTACCATATTTTAATTTTGTCTACTGTTGAGTCACTGAACCACTTAAATGCCTGTTAATGAATTTATTAACATTTATTAATTGAAAATAGTTTACTTAAGACAACATAAAAACCCCAGAGGAAAATATTATGCAGGAGAAAATCCAAATAGTTTATTTTTAGTACATACTTACAGTGATAAACCTCCAAATCCCCTATAACTATTCTGTATTTGAATGGAAATTTTAGGGTACAATAGGAGTAAGTAGGTATTTAAGTTATAAGGTCAAGCCACTATTTCATTTCTTAAATTCCTAATTTGGAATAATATACCCAACTTCTGATTTTTAGTGGTGATGCTGCTGCGTTCTAGGTGTTTTTTGCAGGAAGGAAATGGGGGAGCATGGGAGTGAGCTGTTTTGGGGGTGCATGGCACAGCTTTCCACATTAGGGGGATGAAGCTCCATCTGGAACAGGCTGATCAGCAGTAGGTGACTTTTCCTGACCCAGTGGGCTGGAGTCAGACTGAGCCGGTTCTGGGGGTTTGCCTAAACCCAAAGTGTAAGGTTTAAAGCAGCATGGCGTTCTGGAGTGTCAAGGATGTTCTCGGAAGATGGGGGCAGAATTCCAGAGAGACAGGCAGCCCGCAGGACTCGGGTGGTGGGTTGTCCTAGGCCTCCCAGTCGATGCTGATTGGCCCGCCTGTCAGCATCTGGCTCTGCGGACCACTGGCATCCTCGCCTCCTGGCTCCCGGCGCACTCGCCGGTGGCAGCCCTGAGCACAGCGAGAGCGCTCGTCGAGCATCCCGCAGACCAGGACCCGGCAGTGCAGGAACACTTCCTGGAAAGATTACAACGATAAAGAACAAACACAGTGAAGACAGCTGCCGGTTGGGGGTGCCTACTAGAAGCCAGACACTACCAAATGTTTCATATGTTTTATCTCATTTCGTCTAAACAACCACCCTTTGAGACAGATGTGATCCCCATTTTACAGATAAGGAGACTAAGAAGGTTAAGGAACTTGTCCAAATTCACACATTTAGTAATGAGGCAAACATACGCAATCACATGGGTGATTTAAAACCTGACATCCACAACTTATGCCTCCGTGCCTGGACACAAGACAACTTTGTGAGGACAATGTCTAATAACATTAACATCTTGATTCGTCACATCAAGGTCTGGGCATAACATGGGGTCCCACCCACGTCTATGTAAAGTAACAAGTTCTTCCTTCAAGCTTCTTCCTATAAGTAACTTCCCAATGCATGCTGCTGAGTTGAAGAGGAAGATCAGGGTTAGCCATCATGATTAGCATTTCAAACTGTTTCATATTCAATTTGCATTTAAATTTTTTATGACAAGAGTTTTTTCATATCTCCTTTTTCTATATTTCATTGTACATTAACTGCTTAATATTGCATTAATTAATGGACTGGTTTAATGCCTCTCTCATAACAGTACTCTATAAGCACATTCAACAAACCATGTTTTGATTTTTGTTTCTGGAAGCTTTCAGAATTGAAATTTTTTGACTGATAATTTTATGGTTATTACACATTGTCAGATTATTAATTAATTGTCAGGTTATTACACAACTTTCCAGAAAGTATATCAACTTATACTGTTACTATACACATCTCCCTATAGCCTTGAAAGTCGGGATTTATAATTTTTAAAAATTTCATATGTATAAAATAGTCATAATTATTTCAGTTGGCATCTACAACAGTGAAATACTGTTTTCACTGAACATTTCACTATTTGTCTTTTTTGCAAATATTCTCTCCATATAGTTTGCCATGTGACCACTACACAGGCTTTTTCAATCACACCTGCTCACAAGGATTTTGGATTATGATCACATCATATTTTCTTTGAACAAGCCTAGTTAATTTATTGGGAGGGGGCAGATGATTCTGACATTCATGGAGGTGTTAAGATTCTAGATGGCCAGTTTTATAGTATTTTTCATAAAGTTCATGCAGATCCCAATGGCAGGCTTTAGAATGTAAAAAATTGGGACAGTAGGAAGGCTCAGGTTCATGGGGGGAGAGGGCAGGCAGCTTTGTAAGGCAGAGGTGTTCAGCTCACCTTGTGGTCTTTGCCCACAAACTTGAAGACGGGGACCTGAAAGTGCTTTGCGAGGTGGTCCCGGGATGTGTACTGCTTTACTGAGTCATCTGAAACACAGCTGGAAGTAGGGCGGGATAACACATAAGACTTGATTTCTTAAACAGAGGTGGAAAAACAATCCAGTCCAAGGAGAGGCAAATGGGGTGGAGGAGGTTGGGCTGCACTCAAGATTTTTGAGAATAAAGGAAAAATGAAATCCCTTCCCTGTGAAGGCATCTCAGACACAGCTCTGCTCATTAACGCTCTCTGTCCCATCTCTCATTCACTGTACCCACAAACTGTGCACCAGGACCTCCTGTTAAGTCAATGTATTGAAGTATTAGTAACAGCAACAACATTTATTATAAAGATATCTTTCGATATGGGGGTATCTTTTTAAGGGTGTATTTTCATTTTAATATACTGAAGGAATTCTGCATTCATGTACTTTATTACTGATTTGAGAGGGCTTTTCTTTAATGAAATTTCACTATATTTATCAGACACCTAACAGATACTCACACCTGAAGGAGATCCAAAGGTGAGCAAACCCCAATTTGTACACCAAGGAGCTGCATAAAGATGTCAGTTTCTTAGATAATAACTAGATTTATTGGGGGAAAATAATTTACTTTGAAAATGTTTTAATACCTCTTTTCACAGATTTAATGCCAAATTTTAATTTGATAGGCTTTGAGATTTTAATTTCAGGTCTACCACTTGAAGTGAAACTCCTAGGCTCACCTCAGGGTTAGCTGGGGGGAAAAGAGGGGTTCTTGATTCTCCACTTTGAGCCCAAGGATTAGAATAGATGAACCATTTTTCCTAAAGGCCAGGGCTCATACATATATTGTATTTTCCATTTTGAATTCAAAAGGAACTTTTATCTGTTTTCCTTTTCGTGCGTGTGGATGCTTCATAGTTTCTGTCTACCACGCCAGTAAAAAAGTGGGATCGGATATAAACACCTATAAAACTGGATACTTACTCCACATATTTACAGAACACTTTCTAGTTTATTGCTAATTGCTGTTTCAGGGCACTTGAAAAATCCAATGAAATTATTTAAAAATATGACACCTTGACTTGTATTACCGCTGGGACCTTATTCCCCTAAATTGAAGAGGATCTAGAAATATAATGTGGTTTCTGTTATTTATTATATTTATGTACACACTGTCATTTTCCTGAGGTTAAATGAATCTATGCCATTTCTGATTATGTTCTCAAATACCTATTACATATCTAATCTGTGTGACACACTCTGCGGGGTGCTGCAGAGGAGTCAGAGATGAACAATATGGTCTGTGATGTCAGGGAACTTAAAAGTCCAGTAACTGCTTCAGCATTTTCAATTTATGTTTACCTAAAATACTATTTTTAAAAAATTGAACTATAAGTGATTTACGATGTTAATTTCTGATGTACAGCAAAGTGTTTAGGTATACACATATATGTTCTTTTTCATATTCTTTTCCATTACAGGTTATTACAAGATATTGACTATAATTCCCTGTGCTATAGTGTGTGTGTATGCTTAGTCGTGTCTGACTCTTTGCAACCCCATGGACTGTAGCCCACCAGGCTCCTCTGCCCACGAAATTTTCCAGGCAAGAATACTAGAGTGGGTTGCCATTTCCTCCTCCAATGGATCTTCCCAACCCAGGGATCAAACCGGTGTGTCCTGAGTCTGCTGCATTGGCAGGTGGATTCTTTACAACAAGTGCCACCTGGGAGGCCCTATGCTATACAGTAGGCCCTTGTTGTTTATTTTATATATAGTAGTGTGTATGTGTTAATCCCAAACTCCTGCTTTATCCCTTCCCCAAATCCCAACTTACCCTTTGGTAACCATTAGTTTGTTTTCTATGTGAGTCTGTTTCTGTTTGGTAAATAAGTTCACTGGTATCATATTTTAGATTATACATATAAGTGATATCATATGGTATTTGTTCTTCTCTGTCTGACTTCTTTCACTTAGTGTGATAATCTCTAGGTCCATCCATGTTGCTGCAAATGGCATTATTTCATTCTTTTCTGTGGCTGAATAGTAAAAAAAATTACTATTTTTAAAAGAAAAAGTATGGCAGAAAGAGTTGTTGTAGGGTAGCACATTACAGAATAGAATCCAAGACAAATTCTGGCTCTTGATTTGGTGTTTGCTGTGATTAGACAATTCTAGTTCATCAACTCCAAGTTCATGTGCTAAAAGAAAGTAACAACAAACAGTACAGGATAAGTCCAAGTAACTGATTACCCAAAAGTTGTCCAATACTGGATTTTGGAATTCAATGTTTCTTTTTCTGGAGATAAACTTTCTAATTCTACTTTGCTTAGGCTTGCATTAAATTTTTTTGCATTCTCAGAGCATATGCCAACTAAAACTAGAGGGAAGCAAATCAGATGTGTTAAATATCAGGGGAAACCAGCCTGATTTAAATTTTAAGCTGAGGACAATGGTGATCAACCCATTTACAAATATAAGTAAACAGCATTATGTTTATTTTAGGACTCTGAACTAGCCCCAAATTAGTATTATGAAAACACTCATTCAATAATTCATTAGACGAATAGTTAATGACCTTTACTGAATGTAGGCAAGGCATTGAGGACGACGAAAGGAAGATTCCTAGTTCTGGTTAGAACAATCAGGGAAGGCTTCATGGAGGGAAAGAAAACCCCAATGTGTCTCAAAGGACCAGTAAGAATCAGACAGGAAGAAAAAGGAAAGAAGATTTCAGGCAGTGGAAATGGCAGCTGAAGAATCAGGAAAGCGTAAGGAGCAACAGATGCTGTGAATTGCCCATAGTTCTCTTTGGCAGGAGCAGAAACTGGAGAAGGTAGAGGTCAGAGGGTGAGGCAGAGTGAGCCAAACTGAGAGCTGGATTTTATCTTGAGGGAATATCTCAAATGCACCATTACTGTTCTTAGCTAATACTGCACTATGGAATATTGCACTAGAGATGAAACTATTTGCCTATGTATAGTGGAAACAGGTCCACATAGCTGTGTTTTCGAGTTCTGCTTATGCTTTTGAACAATTTTAATATCTTCCATAGCATTGTTTTTGTGTGTGCTAAAGGCTGGAAAATTAAACAGCACATCTTCTTAGAACTGTATAAAATATAAGCATATAATCCTAACTGAGGGTCTGAACAAAGTTTATAAATAAACTTCACCAGCTTGTTGAGACTGTAGGTTACATGTTTTCCCAGTAAGTGAGTTAAGACTATATGTTTGCAAAAGTAAATGCAAGGGGCAGGAGAAAACTTGTGCTAAAAGAAATAGTCACTGCCTTGATTGTAGCGATAGCTTCACCAGGGTGTAGACATCAGAACTTACCAAATCGTACACTTAATCTTTTGGCCACACTGGGTGGCTTAGTTTCCTGACCAGGGATCGAACCCAGCTCCCTGAAGTGGAAGCACAGAGTCCTAACTACTGGACCTCAAGGGCATTCCCCAAGCTGTATACTTTGAATGCATATTTATTGTATACAAACAGCACTGCAATAAACCTGTAAAAAATTTAAAAGTAACCAAAACCCACCCCCCACAAAGTAAATCCATCCCCAAATCCACTTAGCACTAATTATGTGGCTGAAAAAAAAAAAAATTGATGCTTCTATGTTTCATTTTAAAACTTTGTGGAGATCACTTTAAGATGGCAAGAAACCCAAAGGCCTGCCGTCTCCTATGAGACCTGCCTCTAGCCATCCAAAGCAGCTCAGATGCCTTTTCCAGATTCTGAAAACAAGCTAAGGAGGCTACAGGAATCTGAAGCTAGAGGTACTCCTGCTAGTAAACAGCTAAATTTACCAACCAAAGAAGTCAAGAGCCATCAGTATGTTTTCAACAGGAATCTGACTATATATATAATTTGTTTTTCTTTTGACTGGATACCCAGGGCTCTGTGGAGATGAGACTTGAGAGCTGGGATGTAGGAGGCCGTGTTTGGAAGCTTTCATTTGTCCCGGTGAAAGATAATGAGGGCTGGAAATAAGGCAGTAAGAGTGGAGAACGGGGTTGGAATATTGCTACTTTTAGAAAGGCTTTGCAGTTGATCCTAATGTATATCAAAAGTTTAAAATCACTGTGCAGGAAATCAATAGCAGCAGGGAAAGGTCGCTTGTGGTGAGAGATCCAGGGGGTTAAAAGCAAAGGAGAAATTTCAGAATCTATCAGGGTAATTAGCAAAAGGCATGAACCAGGGCACATCTGTGGTACTCTTCACTAGGCCATTTGCCTTTCCTTAAGTGGCAGGTCCTGACCTGCTAGATTATGTCCCTTCTGACATTGAGGATGAGGAAGGAACTGGTGAGATACAGCTATGAGTTTGGGATGTGAGTGTAATTTTCCTGGGAATGTAAGCAGCAGCTGTAACTGTTAGGCTTTTAATGATACGTGGACACATGCAAAGTTCTCAATCCAACAACCTCAACAAATATGGAACTCTCCTTTGTATAAAACAAGCAAACAGAAACAAAGTTCACTTGATCTTTCCCTCCTAAAACCAACCAGTTATTTCATCTCTCTCCTTCACGACCAACTTCTTAAAGCATTTGCTGCTTCCACTTCCTTATCCTCTTGCATTTCTCATTCCCCACCCTTATGCGAAGAGCCTACTCATTGGAAAAGACCCTGATGTTGGGAAAGATTGAGGGCAAGAGAAGGGGGCGACAGAGGATGAGATGGTTGGATGGCATCATTGACTCAATGGACATGAGTTTGACCAAACAGAGAAGCCTGGAGTGCTACAGTTCACGGGGTCGCAAAGATCACAACTTAGAGACTGAACAACACCCATGCCACCCATGCTCTACAATCTCTCTGACCAGGTTAATCAATCCTACATATGTATATTAAGTTGCTTCAGTTGTGTCCAATTGTGTGACCCAATGGACTGTAGCCTGCCAGGTTCCATGGGATTTCCCAGGCAAGAATACTGGAGTGGGTTGCCATTTCCTTCTCCAGGGGATCTTCCCAGACCAGGGATCCAGTCCATGTTCCCTGCATTGGCAGGCAGACTCTTTACCATTGCGCCACCAGGGAAGCCCAGGCATTTACATTAGAATATTATTTGGAATTATCATATTCAGTATTTTTACTGCAAATCTGCTTTTCAACCCATGTCCTTTCATCTTGGTTAAGGACATCTAGTCAGCCATACAAGTTAGACCGCTTGGAGTCATTCTGGACTCTGCTCTTCCTCACCAGTTTTTACCACCAAAATGTGCACAAGTGGTTTCTGAACTAATTAAGAGCAGGCAAGAGTGCTGCTTGGTTTTATGAAATGATTGAAGTTGCTATTGTGTCCAGAGATCAAAGGTGAGAGTGTTAGTCCCTCAGTCTGTCCAACTCTTTTCAACCCCATGGACTGTAGGCTACCAGATTCCTCTGTCCATGGAATTCTCCAGGCAAGAACACTGGAGTGGGTTGCCATTTTCTTCTCCAGGGGATCTTCCTGACCCAGGAATCGAACCCGAGCCTCCTACACTGCAGGCAGATTCTTTACCATCTGAGCCGCAGGGAAGACCCGGCTGAGAACTGAGGCTAGTCCATCATTCAAGAAGCCTGCTTACCCATCCTGGATGAGGTAGTGCCTCATGATCTCGTCGATCTTGGATGTGGGGGTGGCAAAGCAGCTCTCCACCAGGCTTTCTAAGCCATTCACGTGCACCAGGGGCTCAATACCAAAGTAGAGGGAATCTCGCAGCTTGAGAGTAGGCAGAGCTTCCCGGTAAGGCTCTTCGAACTCATGGTCCTTGAAGATCTCCAGAGTGAATGGGAAGATCCCATGACTGCGGCTCATGATTTCCAGCGGGGTGTTGCGAAGGTTGGGAACGTAGCCTTCGGAAATGGTGTACAGGCGTGGAAACTCACAGGTCACAGGAATCAGCAGTTTGCTGGTTCGAATGATGATGTCGCCGCTGCTCCCTGGGGTCTGCTTGGGTAGGCCTGTCACGAGGTTGCTAGCTACGATCTTGTCGTTCACCACCTGAGCCAGGCCAGAGCCAAGAGAGGAAAGAGTCTCTGTTTATTTCTACAGAGCACCCTACCCGCTGCCTACCATAACATTCTCCAAATTTCTTTTACGTCAAAACACGTGAGAGATTCAGTTGCTAACACCTGAAACTTTAAAAAGAAAAAATCGCTTCTCCTCTTTTTACTAACATGTTTTGACTATTGAGAGTTTTATATACCACTTCATGGTCAACCCTCACATTCCTTTGGAGTATTAGTCATAAAAGCCTGAGCTATGCAGAATCAGCAAACTCAAAGCTCTGATAGTTTAGAAAGAAAAGCCTCTGTATATTACATTTTTCTGGAATCCTAGACTTGGTGACCGCGCAGCAGCATGACCTTGGGCTGAGCCCATCGGCACGTGGGCTTCAGCTGTCGCATTTACTCAGATGATTTTCAGTTCTTCATCTCTAGCCTTGTCTGCTCTCCTGTGTACCAAGAACCCCTGGCTCATTGCAGGGCATTTCTATTTGATTATCCACAGATATGACAAAACACAATTTGCCTAAAGTGGGTCCTTCTCAATATCTCTCCAATGTCTCATCCCAAGTCTAATCAGCTCTCTGACTTTTCTCTGTTTCCATAAAGAAATACTTGTTTATTTGATTGCAAGGGCCTCTACACCAGTCTCCTGGGTCTAGGTCCTCTTTTTTCTATTCATTTTGTCCACTTCTGATTTCATCATAACAGTGCCTGCTTCATCCCATTCCTATGGGAAAAAGCCAAATGTCTCACCCGAGCACACAAAGCAGATCTTTGAAAGCACAGCCTTCCTCCACCCACTTTTCCAGTTTCCTTTCCATTATTCATTTCTTGCCAGTCAGGTTGTGTTGCCCATTCACTCAGCATAAGCCTCAAGAATTCCCATCTCTGAGACTTGATCGCTTGTTTCTCATCTGAAATGCCCTTTCTCCACCTCTCTGCCTGTATAAACCACGCATATGCTTCCACCCCGAATCAAGTCTCACTTGTCTTGACTACTCCCGGGTTTGTCCCTTTCTGGCCTCCTACACCACCCATCAACTGTATCTCTGTCTCATATTTTGTGTGTGTTGTCTTTTAGGAACCATGTAGGTGCCTAAAAGTCAGGAGTCTTATTTTGCATATATTTCACATATCCCTCAGCCTCCCCAGCACAGGGCTGTGCACAGATTCTTGGAAGGAAGAACAAGTCTTTTACCTCTACCTGGTTCAATCCTTGGACTCACTTGTTATCTCAGGAATTAATCATTGTTTTCTTCAAGTAAAATAACTGGTCAGAGGAGACACAGTAGGCCTCCTGGTACTGGTGTTGACACACTCAGGAAAATGTCTGTGCATATTGGAGAGATGGTATTCAATACTATTTGAGAACTGAAAGAGCAGAATTCTTTTTAACTTGCTGTCTTCCCAGTGTCAGGACCACAGCACAGCACAGATGCTCAATAACACATTTGTTAAATGAACCACCTATGAATTTTGAGCGCCAGACTTTTATGTGGAAATATGTCATCTATGACACAAGCCACAACACACACCGTCATCAACCAATTCCCAAATAACTAGATTGGTCATTCCCCAAGAGTCCTCCAGGAAGAACCTACATCAACCACTGTGCCACACGTCTTGAGGGAGAAGAGGATGTTGACATGGGTGCCATTGGACACGCCTCGGCAGGAGGTGTTGGTCAGGAAGAGCTCCAGGCCGCCAACCAGGTCCCTGGGGATGCTCACTTCGATGGTGTTTGACTTGCAGAATACAGGAACTGTGGGGACAGGGGATGCTGTTAGAACCAGGAAAGCGGAACTGGGAGAAGGGGAAGGAGACTACTAGGAGAAACAACTTCTCCCTCTTGCACCTTGAGCTTTTTTGTGGTCAAATAATGCTCATCAAATACTGTATTATTTCCCAAATGAAGAAATATTGTTCTGAAGTTTCAATTTAACAAACATTTCAAAGCGTGTCTAGCATAACTCCATGTATCAAAACACTGAAGATGAACTTTTAGCGGAAACACAATTTATAGGCAATACAGGAAAAGTACTGCTCTGATATGGGCTTAAATTACATAATGTTACTGCTTTGACTTCACCATTAATTATTGCCCCATAAAACAGTGGTAATAAAAACAGCATTAGTGCACTTGGGGAAAAGTTCCAAATCATCCTTGCATGGCTCAGTAAACCATAAACTGTGACTATAAATCCCACTTTAATTTAATATAAAAAGATTGCTTTTCTTAAGCATTCTCGTCTCAAGACTGTACAAATATCCTAAAATGAGTACTTCTGAGTACTGTCAGACAAAACACGAGGGCATTATCAGTGTATGAGGGCACCTAATAGCAATGACTTAGTATCAAGAAATCGCAGATAGGTGCTTATTAAATATTTGCTGGATGAATAAATTAATATTCTGGACATAAATAACTAAATTTCCAGAAAAACAATGATCTATTAGAAAAGAGGAACTCCACCTAAATTAAGTATTGAATATTAGTTATACAACTAATAATAGAAATCAGGGTAAATAAAATCAAAAGTAAAAAGCAAAGGAAACCATGTTCCATGGTTCCAGCAATCCATTTCTTAGGAACTGTGGGGACAGGGGATGCTGTTAGAACCAGGAAAGCGGAACTGGGAGAAGGGGAAGGAGACTACTAGGAGAAACAACTTCTCCCTCTTGCACCTTGAGCTTTTTTGTGGTCAAATAATGCTCATCAAATATGTATTATTTCCCAAATGAAGAAATATTGTTCTGAAGTTTCAATTTAACAAACATTTCAAAGCGTGTCTAGCATAACTCCATGTATCAAAACACTGAAGATGAACTTTTAGCGGAAACACAATTTATAGGCAATACAGGAAAAGTACTGCTCTGATATGGGCTTAAATTACATAATGTTACTGCTTTGACTTCACCATTAATTATTGCCCCATAAAACAGTGGTAATAAAAACAGCATTAGTGCACTTGGGGAAAAGTTCCAAATCATCCTTGCATGGCTCAGTAAACCATAAACTGTGACTATAAATCCCACTTTAATTTAATATAAAAAGATTGCTTTTCTTAAGCATTCTCGTCTCAAGACTGTACAAATATCCTAAAATGAGTACTTCTGAGTACTGTCAGACAAAACACGAGGGCATTATCAGTGTATGAGGGCACCTAATAGCAATGACTTAGTATCAAGAAATCGCAGATAGGTGCTTATTAAATATTTGCTGGATGAATAAATTAATATTCTGGACATAAATAACTAAATTTCCAGAAAAACAATGATCTATTAGAAAAGAGGAACTCCACCTAAATTAAGTATTGAATATTAGTTATACAACTAATAATAGAAATCAGGGTAAATAAAATCAAAAGTAAAAAGCAAAGGAAACCATGTTCCATGGTTCCAGCAATCCATTTCTGAGTATAGATCCCAAAGAACTGAAAACAGGATCTCAAAGAGATATTTACATACACATATTCATAGCAGCAGGAGAAGGCAATGGCACCCCACTCCAGTACTCTTGCCTGGAAAATCCCATGGGTGGAGGAGCCTGGTAGGCTGCAGTCCATGGGGTCGCTAAGAGTCGGACACGACTGAGCGACTTCACTTTCACTTTTTACTTCCCTACATTGGAGAAGGAAATGGCAACCCACTCCAGTGTTCTTGCCTGGAGAATCCCAGGGATGGGGGAGCCTGGTGGGCTGCCGTCTAATGGGGTCGCACAGAGTTGGACACAACTGAAGTGACTAGCAGCAGCAGCAGCATTCATAGCAGCATTATTGACAATAGCCAGGAGGAGAAATCAACCCAAGTGTCCATCAATGGATGAATGGAAAAATGAAATGTGGTGTATACACACAGTGGAATAGCTTTATAAAGGGAAGAAATCCTGTCATACGCTACCTGCATGAAACTTGTGGACAATTTACTAAGTGAAATTAAGTCAATCACAAAATGACAAATTGTAGGAATCCACATATATGACGTACCTAAAATAGTTGACTTCATGGAAATTGAAAGTAGGATGGTGGTTGCCAGGGGCTGCAGGGAGGAAGGAAGGAGGGGTAGCTGTTTTTAACGGGTACAGGGTTTTAGATGCACAAGATGAAAAAGTTCTGAAGATTTGCTGCACAAAAATGTGAATATACCTAACACTACTGAACTATGCACTTAACACTGGTTTAGATGGTAAATTTTATGTTACGTTTTTTAACTGCAATTTTTGAATGCTTCCAGAGTGAACACACACTGCTGAAAGAGCTGGTATTGTAAAAGATGAGAATCTTGACACACTTGGGTGAGAAAGACAGGGAGATTTTGGGCAGAAGAAGTCAGAGCAGAGGCTAAGCAGGTACTACCTTGGCAAGTGTGGTTATCCTCAGACAGCACCAAGCCCCGGGGACATTCACACTGATAGCCTCTCTCAGTTGTAAGGCAAGAATGGCTGCAGCCACCATTGTTATTGTGGCATCCTTCAATGTCTGCAATAAAAACCGAAAGAAAAAGGAAGGATCTTATAGTCCTCTTCCTCAAGAATTCTGGTTCTTGGACTCATGGTTTGCATCAGGCATTATTCTTGACTTACCATAGTATCACTGGGGCCCAGCTCAGTCACTGAGGCATGCAGGAATGTCCACAAAGAAATTTTTATGAAATGTTAGAGCTACAAAGAGCCATCTTACAACACAAACACAGCTCTCACCATTTAAGCTGGTCATTTTGTAGAATGCCCTTCAACCCGGATTTGTCTGTTTTTCTCATGATTAAAGTTAATTTGGGGAGGAAGACCGGAAAGTCATTTCTTAATTGCTGTAACATTTAGTCCACCCAATTTTGAAATGTTTATTACTGATGTAAAAGGAACTGACGGAATATCAATTCAAGCAGAGCAGCTAAATGGATCAGAGTTACTCCGAGTTATTGCCAATGGTTGGATCACCAGCCCCTCTCCTCGAATCTCTAGGAATAACAGCACTGGAGCTATTTTTCTTGGGTTGACAGCACATTATGAAAATGAGACCTGGACAGCACACTGAGAGATTCCACCCTACTGAGCTCTTTCATTCTTCTCTTATGAGGTAGCTTGTCACAGTTTTCTTTTTAAAAGTTTTGCATTTTCAAAAAGCATACTCAATCAAATGGGCAAAAAAGGAAAAATATTCAGTTGAAAAATGAAGAAACTACCACATAATGTCCTAGTTAGCAGAGGAAAAATAATGACCTTTGTGGGTTCTGGATGCTATCTTCTAGATCATGGATCATGAGACTCTGGCTGCTATATGCTGTTGTATATAAAGTTTTATTAGCACACTCAGTCATGCTCATTTATTTCCCTATTATCTATGGGGTGCCTTCTAACTATGAGGGTAGAGTTGAGTAGTTTTAACAAATTCCATATTAAATATCCACTGTTTGGTCTATGCAGAGAAAGTTTGCTGCTCCCTGTTTTAGGGGTAAGGTAATATTTAAAAGTCCCCTGGTGGCTCAGACGGTAAAGCGTCTATCAGTGTGAGAGACCTGGGTTCAATCCCTGGGTCGGGAAGATTCCCTAGAGAAGGAAATGGCAACCCACACCAGTACCCCTGCCTAGAAAATCCCATGGATGGAGGAGCCTGGTGCAGGCTACTGTCCATGGGGTTGCAAAGAGTCGGACATGACTGAGCAATTTCAAAGGGAAACCTATTTAAAAGGGAATGCCTTCAGGAATCCTCTGGTGGTCTAGTGGTTAGGACTCTGAGCTCTCAATCCCAACAGTCCAGGTTTGATCCCTGGTCTGAACTAAGATCCTTCATGCATGGTAAAAAAAAAAAAAAAAAGTAGGGGAGAATGCTTTCAATTCATTTAAGATGTTCAAGGAAAGATATTAGCCAATTTCCAGTTATAGCTACAAGTCTCAATTCAATAATGATAAAAATATTAGTTCTTTGGAACATCAGTTAATTAAGTTGGAATGAATAAATTTTTGTGAAATAAGGAGAGAGAATAAATTTGCAACAAATTAATCTTCACAAAATTTAAGAGAAATTAGGTTATGACCTATTTATAAATCTGTAGTTAAAAAAGATAAAAGTATTCTTACAGGTTTTTTAAATATCTGCAAATGATATATAATGATATAGAAGAAAGCATAAAATATGCTATAAAATGTTAAAATCAACATTAATAGGAAATTTTTTTCTTAAAAGTGATGTTCCTTAAGTCATTTAATTTTCTTGGGTGTCAGTTTCAATAAATGTAAAATGAAACTGTTGGATTAAATGTTCATTAAGAATATTTCCAGATCTAAGACTGCAATGCCCCAAAGAGGCTGAAATTCTTACTTGGATTGAAGAATTTTAAGTCTTTTACAAGAATATACCAAAATGTTTAGAATGGATATATCTAGCAAATGGGATTCTGGGTCCATATCTTTCTTTTACTTCTCTGTATTTTCCTCTAGGAACATAACTCTCTCATAATAAAACAAACAATAAAAATTACTTAAAAATTAAAAAGAGCCTTTTATTTTAAAAAAGAAAATATGCTAATCTAACAGATTAGCTAAAGAAACAAGTATGTCTGGACTGTCAATAAAATGTAAGGATTTCCATAAAAACAAAAAACCCAAAAAATCTCCAAAAAGGGCTTCACATATGAATCTTAATCCTAAAGTGTAATTCATATTCAAACGTTATCTTCTGCTAAATGACCAACCTAGATAGTATATTCAAAAGCAGAGACATTGCTTTGCCGACTAAGGTCCGTCTAGTCAAGGCTATGGTTTTTCCTGTGGTCATGTATGGATGTGAGAGTTGGACTATGAAGAAGGCTGGGCCAGAAGAATTGATGCTTTTGAACTGTGGTGTTGGAGAAGACTCTTGAGAGTCCCTTGGACTGCAAGGAGATCCAACCAGTCCATTCTGAAGGAGATCAACCCTGGGATTTCTTTGGAAGGAATGATGCTAAAACTGAAGCTCCAGTACTTTTGGCCACCTCATGCAAAGAGTTGACTCATTGGAAAAAACCTTGATGCTAGGAGGGATTGGGGGCAGGAGGAGAAGGGGACGACCGAGAATGAGATGGCTGGACGGCATCATGGACTCAATGGATGTGAGTCTGAGTGAACTCTGGGAATTAGTGATGGACAGGGAGGCCTGGCGTACTGCGATTCATGGGGTCGCAAAGAGTCGGACATGACTGAGCGACTGAACTGACTGACTGACTGATGATTATTAGGTTTTAAAATTATGTGAGGATTAACTGTAATACTTCCAATAAAATACTCATAGATAATTATAAATGTTCCTCATGGAACATTTCATTAATATACAAATATGCAAAGATGGTTGTATAAAATAAGATTTAAGGAGGATTCAGGATATTACCCTTATCCAATAAAACTTAAAGTACATTTAGCCTTTTAATAAGAGATAGCAGTTTGATATCCTGGTTAATGGACCCCGAGTTAATGCAAACTTTGTGGCATGAAATAAATTATGACCACTAACCATAATTTTTCCTTTTAGGGTAGCAGTTTATTATTTTTAATATAGATAGAATAAAGTGAACTCACAAGCAGTGTTATAACGTATTATGCCACACATTCAGTTATCTCCTGGGACATATATATCCTCTGTAAATAATGATAAGCAGCAGCAGCAGCATTTATTTCTTCATATAATCTGCAGTTTTTTTCTTTTTTTGGTCTCTCAACTCTCAATGTCATGAGATTCAGATTTATTAAAGGAGAAATTATAAAATTTCAGCCCAGATAATTTGCAAAGGCAAATGTGCCCCAGAGAAGGGATATTATCAAAGCTTCATGTCATAACAGTAGACAATTTCCATTTCAGTTATCAACATACATTTCAAATTATTTTTTATTACTTAATTATACAAAATATATACAGAATTTTTGGACTTCCCTGGTCACTCTGTTGGTAAAGAATCTGCCTGAAATGCAGGAAACCACTGCAATGCAGGAGACCCAGGTTCCATCCCTGGGTTGGGAAAATCCCCTGGAGAAGGAAATAGCAACGCACCCCAGTACTCCTACCTGGGAAATCCCAGGGACAGAGGAACCTGGCGGGCTATAGTCCATGTCCAGCTCTACAGTCCAAGAGTCGAACATGACTTAGTGACTAAGACTGCCACCATACAGCATTTCTACTATCAAATCAGGTAAGTTTACTTATCTCCAAACATGTGTTCATCTCTAATAAATGCAAAGCATATGAGTGAAATAAATAACTTCATAAAAACCAGTTTCCCAAACTTCCAAGATGGTAAAACTCAGGTAGGAAACTTGGTAAAAACAAACTCTAAGGCCTCGCCCACCTCACTGAACCAGAGTCTCCAGGAGAGAGACCTGGGAAGGGCCAGCTTTAAAGGCATGCAGGTGATTCTCAGCAAGGAAGTCTGAGAAACTGCTATAAACCATTTGTTCTGCCACCTGCCTCCATCATCTGGCTACTTCAGATGTGCTCCCTGGGTCTGCAGCACAGCCAGCACCTAAGTGATTTAAAAGGATCTTCACCTGACTCCAGACCTACTGAATCAGAACCTGCATTTTAACAAGATGCCAGGTGATTTGTGGGTGTATTAAAGTTTGCGAAACATGGAATACTCAATTTTTATATCCCAAACTAAAAATGCAGCTCTCTGCCTCTTGCAACATGCAACAGCTCCCTTCTGCCAAAGCTTGGAGATGAAATCAACACTGCATTCTGTCTGCAACACAAGCATTCTGCAGTGATACTCAGTGACGATGGTCTGCGGTTTCTTTACACAGCCAAATTGTTGCTCTCTTCTAACCCTAGACAGTTTCATAAATGTCCAAAAAATAAGCCAGTGGCTTGGTGGGGGCTCTCGATGTGAATCCTTCTTGCCCATCTCACCTTCACATGTCTTGCCATCACTTCTTAGCACACGGCCAACCCCACACTCACAGCGATAGGAATTTTTGAGGTTTACACATATCTCACTGCAGCCACCATTGTTTTGCTCACATTCATTTTCATCTGTAGAAGAGAAACCACGTCATTTACACAGTGCTGAGCCATGCAGTCTTTTCCCAAGCCCCTTAGCAGCATCACTACATTTCAGATCCTGTTCATAGACTTTCCACAAACCACCTCCAATATAATCACTTCTATAATATTAACCTGGTCTCCTCAACCAAGTCATTTGTCCCTCTGCCCTCTGCTGGCGTGGAAGGCAGCTGGCTGTTTGCCAGTTCCCTCCTCAGGGCAAAACTGCTGGGGAAATGAAATTCCCTTTGTTATCTGGTTTCACTTATTTGCTTGTATTGGCGAGTCTCATTTTCTCCAATTACTGAAACTTATAAATCAAGCTGTGTTTTAAATGCATTAAATAAATTTACTTTGAAAAGGATAGGTCTGATGAACGTTTTGTGAAGCAGTCTTCCTTAATATGTACATACATATATATATATTATTCAAGTATAGTTGGCATACAATGTTTCAGGGGCACAAGGTGATTTAGTCAGACATAGACACATATATTAGTTTTGAGATTATTTTCCATTAGAGGTTATTACAAGATATAGACTATGGTTCCCTGTGCTATGCAGTAAAACTTTGTTGATTATTGCATATCTATTTTTTAAATAAAAATCTAGCATTCCATTCATACTAAATCAAACAAGTGGAATCAAAACGTTATGAACTGTTTAGCTATGCAAAATTCATGTTTTCTAAAATATATGTATTGTGCATACTATTAGTGAGGCAGTCTTCTATTGGGTTGGCCAAAAATTTTGTTCAGTTTAAGTAAAAAAAGACACATTTTTCATTTTCATGAAGAACTCTATTGACTCTATTTACTAACTGAACTCTATCTACTATCTGAACTAACTTTTTGACCAATCCAACATTATTAAAACTGCCTTTAAAATCTGTTTTAACTATTGGAAGGGCCTTCCCTGGTGGTCCAATGGTTAAGACTTTGCAGGCAGTGAGGGTTCAATCTCTGGTCAGGGAACTAAGATCTCACGTGCCTCGTGGCCATAAAAACAAAATATAAAATGGAAGCAATGTGGTAACAGGGCTTCCCTGGTGACTTAGACGGTAAAGAATCTGCCTGCAATGCAGGAGACCTGGGGTCAATCCCTGGGTTGGGAAGAGCCTCTGGAGAGGGGAATGGCAACCCACTCCAATATTCTTCCCTGGAGAATTCCGTGGACAGAGGAGCCTTGGCAAACTACACAGTTCATGGGGTTGCAAAGAGTCAGACATGACTGGGCAACTAACATAATGTTGTAAAAAATTCAGTAAAGACTTCAAAATACTAAACAACCACCTTAAAAAAAATAAACATTGGAATATTCCCATATTGTACTTAAGTAATGATTGTTATCCTTTTTAAGAATCTGATAAAGGATAATGATTCTTGTTATGAAAAATGTACAGTTGGCAACAAATGTCAATGCACTTCCTTCTACAAACAAAAAATGGGGAGCTTGAAGAGCTAAATTTGTCATGGGTTGGATATAAGATATAAACTAGGGACTGGGATTTAAATACCCACTAAATGACAGAAGGCAAGGCCACGGGTCCCTGAGAGAAGATGAGCTAGAACTGAAACCCTGCTCAATCCCAGGACCTTGGAAAAGGCATCCTCGTAGTGAAAGGGGGAGAAGAAGGGCTCTGCTCTGAGGCCAGGGTAAGCAGTAAGGGGCTCTGCCTGAGGTTCTAAGAGAGGAAAAAGCTTTCATAAAAGCCAAGTCTGGCTCCGCCATGGTTGAAGTATGACGTCACAATTCCCACATCTTGTGGGGATCTTGAAACTGAGACACTGCTGTAAACTTTGGCCTGGATTGGTGAAACTTTTGTGACAAAAGCATCTGAAACACTGCTGTGTAGTAAAAACAAAACAAAACAAAAAACCAGCGTCTTCAAACCAGTGATAAGAGTGGAGTTCCACAGAGAAAACAATTACAGCAGAAGATGGTTTACCGTAACACACGACACAGGCAGAGATGATCCGCCATGAGGAAGCTGATAAGGTAACAACTGGCAGAGATGATCCGCCATGAGGAAGCTGATAAGGTAACAACTGGTGATCTCTGAGCTACAGAGAACAGAACCACCCAAGAAAATACATAATACAAGGATTTAAAAAATTACTAAACAGATACGAGGCCAGTAACCAAATAAAAGAATGTGTAGGAAGACAAAGCAGAATTGAAACCAAATCTACAGAACCTGTAGAAATGAACAATACAGTTGATAAGATTAGGCCCTACTGCCTGGACAGTGGATGAATAGGGGTGCTGGCAGCCTTCCTGGGTATGGCCACACCGGTGCTTGGGTCCAGTCTCTGCCAAAGCCTGGACTGCTTACCTTGAGACTGATTCTTTTTACCAGAGAGAGAAATACACTTCTATTTATTTAAGCCACTGTTATTTGGGAGTTAATTGTCTGTTACAGCCTAACTTAGATACTCAATGCCCCAGCAATTCCAATTTTATAGGTATAAAATGAAAAAAGTGTGGAGAAAATCTCACAGAAGAGTTAAGGTTCTTAAAACTATGTTAATTTTAAGAACACACAAAACATTGCTATATAGTGAGTTATATATATTATTATTGTTATTTATTACATAAATAATAAAAGCATAAAAACAGGGACCAGAAGAAAATGCACTAACTTCAAAATACTAATTCCCCTGGAGGGTGAGAGAAGTAAAAGAGATGGCATGAGATGGCTTTATCCGTGTCTGTAAAATTTTATTAAAAAAAAAAAAGAAGAAAAATTTAGCTATAAATCTGGGTACATGAGGGTCTGTTATATTATTTTTCTTTACTATTCTCTCTGCCTCCCCCAAATACATAATTTATAATTAATAATTAAATTTGTTATATATATATTTAAAAACTAAAGTAACACTGACACAAAGTTTTGCCTCTAATTTCAGGGAATTCAGATCTCCCTGAAACCAGTAGACAGACCCCAGGTAGAAACTGGCAGCTTTTCCCTGTGTCCTGAAGGGCAGAAACATCCAAGGTAAGTTGCTAAGCAAGAGATATATATGGTGTGAATAACAGGTGACCTTTGATTTAAACAAGAGCAATAATTAAATGTGTATATGTTTATTTTTATATCTGCCTGAAGAAATCCTGGAAGCATACATAAGTAAGTAATGTAGGAGTTTACTTGGGGTGGAGCTGGAGGAAGGGGAAATAGAACAAATGGAGGACACAGAGCTAGACGTTTCACTGTATACCCGTCATGACGCTTTAACCTCTGAGCCACCAGGGAAGCCCATTTAAATATATTACCTATTCAAAATTTATATTGAAATAAAGCAGAGAAATGAATGAAAAACCCCTGCCTTAAAAGGAAGCCAAATATTTTCCAACAGATATGTGTGTGTGTGTCTGTGTGTGTGTGCGCGTGCGCACATGTGCCTTTGCAGTGTGAGAGGTTGGGGGGATTGTAGGAACCATCATCTCCCACACCCCAAATCTGTTTGCAATAAGTCACATAGTCAAAATCAACCACACAAGAGCCGTAACAACTGTTATGGGAGGGCCTAACCATGCTCCATAGAACAGTAGGTAGGGGTGGGGGAAGCTGAGAAACAAAAGCTTTTCTAAAATAAGAACCCTTTGATAGCCCTTTCATCCTGATCCCTATCCCACCCTGATCTTGTTACTACTCTCCGGGAGGAGGCAGGTGTGGGGCAGTGCTTCCCTTTGTCCCTAGACTTGTTTTAAATCTCTTTGAGTCTGAATACAAAAAGCTTCATAAAATTAAACAGAAAAGAGATGACCTTCAGTCCTGGGTTTTTCAACTCTATTTTTTCCCAGTTGTAGACAACAAAATATATATACAATTAGACGACTCTGCATTTCCAATGAATAACCTGACTCCCCTTTCTTGCCACTCAGACAAACCAAAATTATATCATTGAAACTATAGGAGTATACCTGTAGGTAATTCTAACCAAAGCTATCCAATAGAAATACAAAGCAAGCCACATATATAAAATTTCCTATTCAGATCAGTTCAGTTCAGTCGCTCAGTCGTGTCCAACTCTTTGCGACCCCATTAAAAATTTTGTTAAAAGGCATTGGTAAAAATAATTTTAATAACTTATTTCATTTACTCTAGTATTTCCAAAATGTTCATTTTAATATATAATCAGTATTAAAATCATTGAGATATGTTCTTTTAACTAGTCTTCAAAATCCAGTGTATATTTTACACTTACATCATGTCTCAATTTGGATGATAAATTTTCATTAGAAATATGTGATTTGTACTTTAGAGTCATGAAGTTGACAGTTCACTCAAGTTGTTCCACATATTTTTAGTTTTCCAATGACAATCAAGTATTAGCTTTTAAAATTATGTAAAATTACAGTTCAGTTTTCCAGTCACAGAAGCCACATTTCAAGAGCTTCATAGTTATATGGCTAGTGGCTACTAGATTGGAGGGCATAATCCTAGACTGTCCCAGGACATGGTATAAATTTGACTTGAGGCTTTAGTTATGAACTAAAAAGGCAAACCCCATTCCGAGTGTTCAGAGACACAAAGTGGAAAAATGGTGGTGCCATGGGGTCGCAAAGTCAGACACGACTGCGCGACTGAACTGAACTGAACTGATGAGTCAAGAAGAGTTTTTGATTTGATTTGTCCTTTTGTTCCTAATAGCCTGTTTCTACTGCAAGATGAGCTTCTTACCAAAGCATGTCTGTCTGTCGGGGCCTAGCACGGTTCCTGGAGCACACGTGCACTCACTGGTACCCAGGCAGCTGCCATGGCAGTCGTCATCACAGATGTCATAGAAATCTATGGAAGGATAAAGATGACCTTTCATGAGGGGCGAGGGTCAGAGGACACTCTCATCCATGAGAAAGCCTCATGAGTTCAATCATGGGGTACGAATTCCTAATCAACATCAAGAGAATTCTCACTGTTCTGGGCGTATATAACCCACTGGCAAGAGGTACTGTCCAGGGCGGGGGTATGTTCTGTCATTGAGATCCGTGAGTCCTAACTTCAGACCCATAGACCCCTGGGTGACCCTGGTGTTTTCTGCAAAACCTCACCAAACATGAGCTGTAGATTAAATAGCATTATGTTCTACTCTTCTATGCAGTCTATTTTTTAAATGTATACAGATTTTGATGGGATTAATAACGAAAATTCATTTGAAAGTATGACTGATCTCAAGTAGCTTCTTCTCATTATACATCATTTCTAAAGAATATCAACGGATACTAACCACAATGCTACCATATGGATGTCTGAAATATATCTAAAGAAGGGGTCTTCCATGCTCAGAAGGTTGGAAATCCACACTAAATTACATAAAAGAGAAAACTGATCAAAGTCATAGCTCCCTTCCCTTTCTATTCTTAGGAACTTTTCAGAAATCTTAGGAGTAGACCCCAGAAATCATGAGCTAGAGATATCTGTGCTCCTAACTCAATGTTCTTCAGGCGCTGAGATACTACTATAACAGAATTTCCTAAGGCACTATTCTCTTTGATCCCATTTCTGTGACCTTTGAGGGGAGGGAAAAGAGTCCAGCGAAGTACTCACGACCACAGTAGACATGAAAGCAGACGCTGGGCTTGGTCAGACGATACACATAGTAGCCTCCAGGGCAAGACTTGACCTCCACAGTGGTGTTCCATAGGCAGCAGTTGCCGTTGAAGCTCGCACAGGCCTGGCGTTGTACAATGCCATCACCTTCCAGAGGGTGGCTGCCATTGAGCCAGACGGGTGCATGGGTTCCGCAGTGGTTTTCTGGTATGCAGAAGGTGGGCATAGCATCCCCTGCCATGCCTGTGAAGCGGTACCACTCCCCGTCCACACTGTTGTCACATAGCGGGGAGCCTCGAGACTCATCGAACTGGTGCTCAGTGTTCCTCCACGGCTCGTTCAGGCTGATGTAAGCAGAACAGGGGTCCAGGGCTGGGGATGAAAGGGACACCTCAGAGGCACCCTGATGATTTGGATCACAGTGGCCTGAGTTACTTTCTTGATCTTAGATTTCAAGAAAGAAATAATCTAAAGTCCCTAAAAGCAGTTAAGATTCAAGTTGATGTAAACATATTTCATAAATGCCTTTTACATTTGAAAAATTATTTCAAATCTACTTAAGGCTCTGGATTTGCATTGGAAGAAGGAAATGGCAACCCACTCCAGTACTCTTGCCTGGAGAATCCCATGGACGGAGAAGCTTGGTGGGCTACAGTCCACGGGTGGCAAAGAGTCGGACACGGCTGAGCGACTTCACTTTCACTTTCAAACCTTTTATCCACAGTATTCCTCTGATAGGGTTGTTGTTCAGACCAAAGGAAGTTATAATCTTACTCAACACTGCACTGGTCAGACTGGATTTTGAGTACTGTGTTCATACCTGGAGGCTATACTTTGTGAAAGTAATGGACAAATCTGATGTCCAGAGGATGGTGACCAGATTTAGAAGGGAGCCTAACAATTATTTACTGGGGAAGAAGCTGAGAACTATCATTTGGAGAGAAAAAAACTGCTGCATATTTTGTATTACTTTTCAAAAAATCTGGAAAAGGCTTGTGAAAGAGAAATTAGGTATTCTGTTACAATGATAAAACAAATTGTCACGGGGAAGTGCACTTCAGTTCAGCTATCCAGTAATGGTGGTTTAATCGCTAAGTCATGTCCGGCTCTTGTGACCCCGTGGACTGTAGACTGCAAGGCTCCTCTGTCTGTGGGATTCTTCAGGCAAGAATACATGGAGTAGATTTCCATGCCCTTCTCCAGGGGATCGTCCCAACCCAGGGGTTGAAAGGCTTTTCTTATTATGTTTTCTGCATTGGCAGGTGGGTTCTTGACCATGAGTACCACCTGGGAAGCCCGGTAATGGAGAAGCTATATCACAGTGTGGTGAGCTCTTCATCTTTGGAAATTCTGAAAAAGACTGGATGGTCCAACTAGATGGTCATTTATAAGCAAGATTATGGGTGGAATTTTGTACTAGTAGGTAGTTTGGCTTGATAATAAATATGTGAAATATTCTGCTGAGAAGTAAAAGGCCTCTGGCATATGCTTTGAAATATACAATAGAGTGGCAAGGGTAGTCTCCATGTGAATGTTGGTACATGTTCCACCAGCTTATTGAAAATATCATGAACTTTGTGTCTTCACAATTAGCCATGGCATCACTGTCTAGAATACAGCAACATTTCAAGCATGCATTTTTAAGGCACAAATAACATAGACAAGTATCTTATCAAAACCATTTTAATGACTGAAGACACCAATACCTCCAGTTTTCTCACTGCTTCTCTCAATTTCAGGAAAACGCTGAATTAACATAGGCAAATTTTGCTTATAAAGAATCTTACAATAAAATCAAGAAATTCTAGAAAGGAGACCTAGCCGGAGGATACTATCCTTCTTAATACATGTGAGGCTGATTTAATTGACATTGTAGACAGGGAATTCATACCAAGGCCAGTAAACTTCGTGGACAAGAAATTCAGCTTTAGTAAATACTGCACAATAATTAAATGTGATGGGCCTTGTTGATAAGTTGTCAAGAAAATATTTTGAATTTTCCCAGTCTACATTTCCAATTCAAGTTTACTCTCAAAACTTCAGTTACATGTAGAGGAGGGCGTAGCCTAGTGCCCCACTGAGAATACAACAGGGACAAGAAATGAGTAGAACATTGCATATTCTAAAAAAACAAACTTTTGCAGAGTTACACATGGAAGGCACAAGCCTCCTTAAAATGTCCCTGAGGTACCCTGTCCTAGACCATGGTTTGATGTCCCTCGAGGGGAAAAAATGTCCACATATGGACTCTCTACCCGCTGAAAAGGGAAACGTTCCCTCATCTGCTCTCCCAGCTGTGGTTCTCTTATGAAGAAAGGTTTCCAGGGCAATTTCACAGGTGATTATATATTCATAGAAATATTTGGTTCATCTCCTTGGCTCTAATTTTACAAGAAATGGTTAGGCATTCAACTGGTAATGGCTTTTACAGAAATTCCTAAACCTCCCTCAATAACTATTTCATGATTTATAAAGTTTTCCTTAAAAATGACTATCATTTCTTGTGCTATTTGTTAAAAGTTTATTTCTTCTCTTGTAGCGATATATGGCACAAATAGAAATTTACAATCTTCTGTAAAATAAACATATATTAAAAGTTACTCATGCAGTATTTTCTAACATTAAATAAACCCATTCCACTCACCCCCCTTTTAAGGGAGTGCTTCAATACTTTAATAATCCGGGCCGCTGGTGTCAGTTCCTGTTTTCAGGCTCTCAGTGTGGAGGCCAGAATTCGGTATTGTACATGCCGCATCCTGAATTGCTGACATATGTACACACACCCAGATATACGCTCCTCAAATGAAAGCCGGGTGGATTCCTCTCTAAGTTCAAGCCAGGGGGCCTGGCTGGCAGAGAGCCGGTCAGCCTTTACCAGGAGTCCCGCCCATCAGCCCCTGGCCAGCTGCCCCTCCCGTACCCCCGAGCCGGGAAGCGGCGCGGATGACCGTGCGACCCGGGGCCAGCACCTCTCAGCGGCCCAAAGCAGAGAGCAAATGTCAGCATCGCCGCCCTTTCATCCCCGGGGACCAGGAGTCCTTGACGGTCCCGGTCCGCACCCCGGCCCCACCCCTGGGGTGGTCGGTACCCGATTCTGCGCCCTCTCTCTCTCAGACGGGAAACCCACCCTCTCTTCTTTCCCTCTCCCCCTTCATTTCCTTCCCTCCCACCTCCCCTCTTCCCTGGCCCTTCTTTGCCTTTTTACTCACTTCCCCTCTCCACTCAGGCAACCTCACCCCCGCCTCAAAAAGTCCCCAGCCCCTAAAGTTTTCCCTTTTTATGGCTTGGAGTCAAACGTCCTAGAAGTGCTGGGGGACAAAATTAATAAAATAAAACAGATCTAAGAAGGGAGAATGCGTCTGATGGGAGGGTACAGGAGGTAATGAACAGTTAAGCCAGGGAAGAGAGGGGGCAGAAAGCAGAGAGGAAGTTGAGGGAAGGATGACTTTGGCTCAAGCAACTCTTGGTTACTTACTGGCAGCAGATACAGGGTGATTAACTTGGCCCAAACCTATCTTTAGGACTGGTTTTTAGACCAGTTTTAGATGTAGAGAACAGTTGAGAAGACTGTATAAAGAGTTCACATCTGGCACCCAGCTTCCCCTCATGGAATAACCACACAGTAGTATGGTTATCTCTGCCACAATTAATGAACCACTGTTGATACCTTAACCCAAGTCCACACCTTCGATTTCTTTAGTTTTCGCCTATACCTTTCTCGGTCCCAGGATCCGATCCTGGATACCACATGACATTTAATTTTCCATGTCTCCTTACTGTCCCAAGCCTAGTTTTAATGTTTATTCTTAAAGGTATTAGAGCAAGGCCTTAGTTACCCCCAAAGAAATGGGGGCAGTTAAACACTGAGCTTCCCCCCAAATGCCAAGAAGTATGGTTCTCTTCATCTCAGCCTCTTCTCACTCTGTCTTCTAGTTAGAACTTAAATTCTAATGGGAAAAGGAGGGAGAAAATTGTTACTAACTGTAATGAAAACTTTGCTTTGTTGGCCTGTTTTGTAACAAAGCTGAGTGGGGAGAGAGTTTAAGATTCACTCAGTCAGTGCAAAAATCATATTTTAAGATGTCAAACCTAAGAAGTCTGATTTATCCAGATCTGTGCCTTTATGGGCACTGTCAGTCCCTTGTATTTGTTAAAGGAAAAACTCTATCCTCCACTCTGAAAATCTTTTATTTTGCTCTTAAAGTTAGGACTATAAAAGTGCCTAGAAAATAAAGAGGTTAGAATTCCTTTTACACATACTCCAAGAAATATTTAGCTCGTGGAAAGTTGTTTGGATTGGACAGATCCATGGAAATTTTGGATGCCAGGTGAGAGGCTAAATGGAACATGAAATGAAATTCTCTGAAAACATATCTCCATAGGTTATCAATGACTTTTCTTATACTATTCTAGAACCAGTATTTAAGATAGTGGAATCTTGCTCTTAATAACCTGTACATAACAGCAAATTCCTCCAACAACAAAAAATATTGTGCCAAGTACTTGACACAAGACTTACCCTTGGTGACACTCGTGTTACCATGATGAAGAGGCAGGCGCAAAGCGGGAACTGAGGCATCCTTCTGGACCAGCCGCCAGAGACAGACTGGAAAATTCTCTTGATTTCAGTTTTCCTTTGTCTACTTCTTTTTCAAGCACTTTAAAAAAAGGCCTCTAGGCCCTTATGAAAAAGACTTTTTAGTACTGGTTGGGGCTTTATCAGAGGAAGAGGATGAGTGGGATAAGGTGTCCATTGCTCTGGCCTTGACCCCAGATAGAGGCACTGTTTTACATTGTCAAGTTATTTTATTGATATTTTTCTTTAGGGGAAAAAAAAAAAAAAAACCCTCTCAATCCCTCATCCTCCTATTGTTTTTTTTTTTTTTTTTCAAGACTTCCCTGCAATGAGGCCTCCAATATCTTATCCAGAAGGGAACTCTAAAAGAGGGACATCCCCTCAAGTCAAAATCTTGTTTTGTGACTTTAAGAAATTGATTTCATGATATTGAAGCCATAGCATAGCATACTAAATGAGAATGCAATAAAGTCTAATTCTGGAAAATGATCTTTAGAAAATGTCTTTGTCGGGTGGTCAAGGAGTTGATAATAACACACCCAAAAGCAGGAGGGGATCAGTATGGAATGAGGACGATGTTCTCTTAAAGCAGGCTTCCAAGTCTGGTTTATTATGGTCTTTGGTATCAAAACTTACTAAAGAAACAGAGTTTAAGCTGTGTTTGAGGAGCAGTATCTCATGTTTTCACAGAGCCTTTCCTCTCTGAATTTAAAATGGCTTAATGTTATTTATTTTACTAATTCTAAGATAGGGGTTGTTGTTGTTCAGTCGCTCCGTCCTGTCTGACTCTTTGTGACCCCATGGACTGCAGCACGCCAGGCTTCCTGTCCTTCACTAACTCCCAGAGCTTGCTCAAACTCATGTCCACCGAGTTAGTGATGCCATCCAACTATCTTATCCTATGCCATCTCCTCCTCCTGCCTTCAGTCTTTCCCAGCATCAGGATCTTTTCCAGTGAGTCAGCTCTCGGATCTGATGGCCAAAGTGTTGGAGCTTCAGCTTCAACATCAATCCTTCCAATCAATATTCAGAGTTGATTTCCTTTAGGATTGCTTGGTTTGATCGCCTTGCTATTCAAGGGGCTCTCAAGAGTCTTCTCCAGCACCACAGTTTGAAAGCACCTTTTCTTTGGTGTTCAGCCTTCTTTATGATCCAACTCTCATATCTATACATGACTACTGGAAAAACTGTTGCTTTGATATAGGGACCTTTATTGGCAAAGTGATATCTCTGCTTTTTATTACACTGTCTAGGTTTGTCATAGCTTTTCTTCCAAGGAGCAAGCGTCTTTTAATTTTATGGTTGCAGTCACTGTCTGCAGTGATTTTGGAGCCCAAGAAAATAAAGTCTGTCACTGCTTTCATCTTTTTCCCTATTTTCCATCAAGTGATGGGCCTGGATGCCATGATTATAGTTTTCTGAATGTTGAGTTTTAAGCCAACTTTTTCACTCTCCTCTTTCACTTTCATCAAGAGGCTCTTTAGTTCTTCTTTGCTTTCTGCCATTAGGGTGTTGTTATCTGCATATCTGAAGTTATTGATATTTCTCCCAGCAATCTTGATTCCAGATCGTGCTACATCCAGCCTGGCATTTCACATGATATCAGTTCAGTTCAGTTCAGTCGCTCAGTCGTGTCCGACTCTTTGCGACCCCATGAATTGCAGCACGCCAGGCCTCCCTGTCCATCACCAACTCCCAGAGTTCACTCAGACTCACGTCCATTGAGTCCGTGATGCCATCCAGCCATCTCATCCTTGGTTGTCCCCTTCTCCTCCTGCCCCCAATCCCTCCCAGCATCAGGGTCTTTTCCAATGAGTCAACTCTTCGCATGAGGTGGCCAAAGTACTGGAGCTTCAGCTTTAGCATCATTCCTTCCAAAGAAATCCCAGGGCTGATCTCCTTCAGAATGGACTGGTTGGATCTCCTTGCAGTCCAAGGGACTCTCAAGAGTCTTCTCCAACACCACAGTTCAAAAGCATCAATTCTTCNCAATGAGTCAACTCTTTGCATGAGGTGGCCAAAGTACTGGAGCTTCAGCCTTAGCATAATTCCTTCCAAAGAAATCCCAGGGTTGATCTCCTTCAGAATGGACTGGTTGGCTCTCCTTGCAGTCCAAGGGACTTAGATAACTGTG
The DNA here is from genome assembly GCA_006408695.1 of Aepyceros melampus. Classification (NCBI taxonomy): domain Eukaryota; kingdom Metazoa; phylum Chordata; class Mammalia; order Artiodactyla; family Bovidae; genus Aepyceros; species Aepyceros melampus. The sequence goes on along the minus strand of SJXQ01004818.1, from coordinate 11,745 downwards.
ATGTTGAATGGTTTGCCTTGGAAACAAACAGAGATCATTCTGTCATTTTTGAGATTGCATCCAAGTACTGCATTTCAGACTCTTTTGTTGACCATTATGACTACTCCATTTCTTCTAAGGGATTCCTGCACACAGTAGTAGATATAATGGTCATCTGAGTTAAATTCACCCATTCCAGTCCATTTTAGTTCGCTGATTCCTAGAATGTCAACATTCCCTCTTGCCATCTCTTATTTGACCACTTCCAATTTGCCTTGATTAATGGAACTGACATTCCAGGTTCCTATGCAATCTTGCTCTTTACAGCACTGGACCTTGCTTCTATCACCAGTCACATCCACAACTGGGTATTGTTTTTGCTTTGGCTCCATCCCTTCATTCTTTCTGGAGTTATTTCTCCACTGATCTCCAATGAAATATTGGGCACATACTGACCTGGGGAGTTCATCTTTCAGTATCCTATCATTTTGCCTTTTCATACTGTTCATGGGGTTCTCAAAGCAAGAACACTGAAGTGGTTTGCCATTCTCTTCTGCAGTGGACCACATTCTGTCAGACCTCTCCACCATGACCTGCCTGTCTTGGATTGCCACACAGGCATGGTTTCGTTTCATTGAGTTAGACAAGGCTGTGGTCCTAGTGTGATTAGGTTGACTAGTTTTCTGTGAGTATGGTTTCAGTGTGTCTGCCCTATGATGCCCTCTTGCAACATTTACCATCTTACTTGGGTTTCTCTTTCCTTGGGCGTGGGCTATCTCTTCATGGCCAGTCCAGCCAAGTGGAGCTGCTGCTCCTTACCTTGGAAGAGGGGTATCTCCTCACAGCCACCCTTCCTGACCTTCAATGTGGGATAGCTCCTGTAGGTCCTTCTGCACCGGTGCAGCCACTGCTCCTTGGACGTCAGGTTGCTCCTCATGGCTGTGGTGCTGAATTCTCTCAGCTTTTGCTAGTGTGTAAAGCTTTTGATTTTTCCTTCATATTTGAGTGAGATCCTTGCTGAGAATAGTAATTTGGGTTGAAGGTTCTTCTCTTTCATCTCATTAAGTATGTCCTGCCTTTCCTTCTGGCCTGAAGAGTTTCTATTGAAAGATCAGCTATTATCCTTATGGGAATTCTGCTGTGTTTGATTTGTTGCTTTTCTCTTCATGCTTTTAATATTTGCTCTTTATTTTTGGGGGCTCCAAAATCACTGCAGATGGTGACTGCAGCCATGAAATTAAAAGACGCTTACTCTTGGAAGAAAAGTTATGACCAACCTAGATAGCATATTCAAAAGCAGAGACATTACCTTGCCAACTAAGTTCTGTGTAGTTAAGGCTATGGTTTTTCCAGTAGTCATGTATGGATGTGAGAGTTGACTGTGAAGAAGGCTGAGCGCCGAAGAATTGATGCTTTTGAACTGTGGTGTTGGAGAAGACTCTTGAGAGTCCCTTGGAGTGCAAGGAGATCCAACCAATCAATTCTGAAGGAGATCAGCCCTGGGATTTCTTTGGAAGGAATGATGCTGAAGCTGAAGCTCCAGCACTTTGGCCACCTCATGCGAAGAGTTGACTCATTGGAAAAGACCCTGATGCTGGGAGGGATTGGGGGCAGGAGGAGAAGGGGATGCCCGCGGATGAGATGGCTGGATGGCATCACTGACTCGACAGATGTGAGTCTGAGTGGACTCCGGGAGATGGCGATGGACAGGGAGGCCTGGCGTGCTGTGATTCATGGGGTCACAAAGAGCCAGACTCGACTGAGTGACTGACTTGAACTGAACTGTGAGAACTTAAAAATTAAAAAAATTATACTAGTAAAATATATTTAGGAATTTCTCTGAAGCTCTTGAGGGCAGTGTGGGGTCAGTTCAGTTTCAGTTAGTTCCTTGTTCCAGCTTATGCTTTTTCTCTAGGTCTATAAAGTTGGCTTGAAGCTCAACATTCAGAAAACGAAGATCATGGCATCTGGTCCCATCACTTCATGGGAAATAGATGAGGAAACAGTGGAAACAGTGTCAAACTTTATTTTTGGGAGGCTCCAAAATCACTGCAGATGGTGACTGCAGCCATGAAATAAAAAAGACGCTTACTCCTTGGAAGAAAAGTTATGACCAACCTAGATAGCATATTGAAAAACTGAGACATTACTTTGCCATCTAAGGTTCGTCTAGTCAAGGCTATGGTTTTTCCAGTGGTCATGTATGGATGTGAGAGTTGGATTGTGAAAAAGGCTGAGCACCGCAGAATTGAGCTTTTGAACTGTGGTGTTGGAGTAGACTCTTGAGAGTCCCTTGGACTGCAAGGAGATCCAACCAGTCCAGTCTGAAGGAGATCAGTCCTGGGAATTCTTTGGAAGGAATGATGCTGAAGCTGAAACTCCAGTACTTTGGCCACCTTTGCAAAGAGTTAACTCATTGGAAAAGACTGATGCTGGGAGGGATTGGGGGGAAGGACGAGAAGGGGATGACAGAGGATGAGATGGCTGGATGGCATCACTGACTCGACGGACGTGAGTCTGAGTGACCTCCGGGAGTTGGTGATGGACAGGGAGGCCTGGCGTGCTGCGATTCATGGGGTTGCAAAGAGTCGGACACGACTGAGCGACTGAACTGAACTGAACTGAACTGAAACATCCTTTCCAATGCTTTCAGTTCCGTTCAGTCACTCAGTCGTGTCTGACTCTTTGCGACCCCATGAATCGCAGCACGCCAGGCCTCCTTGTCCATCACCAACTCCTGGAGGTCACTCAGACTCACGTCCGTCGAGTCAGTGATGCCATCCAGCCATCTCATCCTCTGTCGTCCCCTTCTCTTCTTGCCCCCCAATTCCTCCCAGCATCAGGTCTTTTCAAATGAGTCAACTCTTCGCATGAGGTGGCCACAGTATTGGAGTTTCAGCTTCAACAGCAGTCTTTCCAAACAAATCCCAGGGCTGATCTCCTTCAGGATGCACTGGTTGGATCTCCTTGCAGTCCAAGGGACTCTCACAGTCTTCTCCAACACCACAGTTCAAAAGCATCAATTCTTTGGCATTCAGCTTTCTTTCAGCAATCTTGATTCCAGCTTGTGTTTCTTCCAGTCCAGCGTTTCTCATGATGTACTCTGCATATAAGTTAAATAAGCAGGGTGACAATATACAGCCTTGATGTACTCCTTTTCCTATTTGGAACCAGGCTGTTGTTCCATGTCCAGATCTAACTGTTGCTTCCTGACCTGCATACAGATTTCTCAAGAGCCAAGTTAGGTGGTCTGGTATTCTCATCTCTTTCAGAATTTTCCACAGTTTATTGTGATCCACACAGTCAAAGGCTTTGGCATAGTCAAGAAAGCAGAAATAGATGTTTTTCTGGAACTCTCTTGCTTTCTCCATGATCCAGCGGATGTTGGCAATTTGATCTCTGGTTCCTCTGCCTTTTCTAAAACCAGCTTGAACATCAGGGAGTTCACAGTTCACGTATTGCTGAAGTCTGGCTTGGAGAATTTTGAGCATTACTTTACCAGCATGTGAGATGAGTGCAAGTGTGCGGTAGTTGAAGATCCCCTGGAGAAGGGAAAGGCTACCCACTCCAGTATTCCAGCCTAGAGAATTAGTGCATGGGGGTCGCAAAGAGTCGGACACGACTGAGCGACTTTCACTCTATATTTTGGGGCTTCCCTTGTGACTCACATGATATATTCTGCATATGAGTTAAATAAGCAGGGTGACAAATACAGCCTTGACGTACTCCTTTCCCATTTGGAACCAGTCTTGTTCCATGTCTAACTGTTGCTTCTTGATCTCCACACAGGTTTCTCAGGAGGCAGAAAAGGTGGTCTGGTATTCCCAACTCTAAGAATTTTCCACAGTTTGTTGTGATCCATACAGTCAAAGGCTTTAGTGTAGTAAATGAAGCAGAAGTTTTTCTGGAATTCCCTTACTTTTCCTATGATCCAGCGAATAATTGGCAGCTTAATCTCTGATTCCTCTCCCTTTTCTAAATACAGCTTGTATATGTGGAAGCTCTCGGTTCACATACTGTTATACTGTTGAAGCCTAGCTTGAAAGATTTTGAGCATAATCATGCTAGCATGTAAAATTAGCATAATTGTGCAGTAGTTTGAACATTCTTTGGCATTTCCCTTCTTGGGATTGGAATGAAAACTGACCTTTTCCAGTCCTGTGGCCACTGCTGAGTGTTCCAAATTTCTGGCATATTGAGTGTAGCACTTTAACAGCATTCTTTTAGGATTTGAAATAGCTCAGTTGGCAATCCATCCCCTCCACTAGCTTTGTTTGTAGTAATGCTTCCTAAGGCCCACTTCACTTCATACTCTAGGATGTCTGGCCTCGGTGAGTGATCACATCATCGTTGTTACCCAGGTCATTAAGATCTTTTTTGTGCAGTTCTTCTGTGTATTCTTGTCACCTCTTCTTAATATCTTCTGCTTCTGTTAGGTCCATATTGTTTCTGTCCTTTATTGAGCCCATCTTTGCATGAAATGTTCCCTTGGTATCTCTTAATTTTCTTGAAGAGATCTCATCTTTCCCATTCTATTGTTTTCCTCTGTTTCTTTGCACAGATCACTGAGGAAGGCTTTCTTATCTCTCCTTGCTATTCTTTGAATCCTGCATCAGATGAGTGTATCTTTCCTTTTCTCTTTTGCCTTTCGCTTTGCTTCTTTTCTCAGCTATCTGAAAGGCCTCCTCACACAACCATTTTGCCTTTCTTTTTCTTGGGGATGGTTTTGGTGCCTTCTGTATGTTACAAACTTCCATCCATAGTTCTTCAGACACTCTACCAGATCTAATCCATTGAATCTATTTTTCACTTCCACTGTATAACCATAAGGGATTTTATTTAGGTCATACATGAATGGCCTAGTGGTTTTCCCTACTTCCTTCTATTTAAGTCTGAATTTGGCAATACGGAGCTCATGATCTGAGCCACAGTCAGCTCCTGGTCTTATTTTTGCTGACTGTATAGAGCTTCTCCATCTTTGGCTGCAAAGAATATCATCAGTCTGATTTGCACTTCATCTTCTTTGGCATTAGTGTTTGGCGCATAGACTTGAATTACTGTGACGTTGAATGCTGCCTTGGAAACAGAGATCATTCTGTCATTTTTGAGATGACATCAAAGTACTGCATTTTGGACTCTGTTGACAACGAAGACTATTCCATCTCTTCCAAGGGCTTTTTGTCCACAGTAGTAGATATAATGGTCATCTGAATAATTTTGCCCATTCCCGTCCACTTTAGTTCACTAGGAGTTTCAAATTAGGAACTACTCATCTAATTGCTGACACTTAAAAGTAAGTGACAAAGTTTACTAGAGTTTCATTTTTAGACAAAAGAGGGAAAATGTAGGGTCTTGTATATTACATGTCACTAGATATAACCTTAGTAATTATAGGTTTGGAGTTTGCCAGCCCCCTGACATCCTACAGTGTGTAGAATGAGAACCTGTAATCACTGTTACTGAAGATAATGTGAAGGGGAAGGATACAAAGAAGCATAGAGAAAAGGGTTTTGTTTGTTGTTTGTTTTTTCCAATACTACATTAAACAAGGAGCCAAGTGAAACCAAATTTTCACTCTCCTAATCTTACCTTGACCTGATGCTTTGGGCTTCTAATATTTCTTATTTTTCCTCACAATGTTCTTTTTCTAATGCCTGAATTTCTAATGCCTGGCAAAGGAATATTCTTATCTTTGGGTAGTAGTCCCTAAACTTATCTTCATAATCTTTCAGCACATTTTCTTACTAAGTAGCATTCAAATTACTGTTGTCTCTTTCCTCTGGGGTTTCAGTTCAATTAAACATTAGTGCTTAACAGGGGTCAGCTAACATGCTGGTCACAGGTATTTGACTGTGATTAAGGTAAAAGTGGTCCGCACAAGCAGAATTTACAGTCTGGCAAGGGGTTTCTATTTATTTAACTCGTAGTTGGCTACTTCATCCCTAATGCTAGCAGGACACAGGCAATTTGATGATTAGCTTACTAACTTGCAATCTCATGGCAGCAATGGATGTCTCTGAGACTGAGGAATTGTTTCATTGCGGGGTGGTGCTGCTAAGAGGCAATAGTCTTAACAGAAAAACAAAACCCTGCAATTTCCTGCCCCTGAGAACCCATCTGACTACTTCATATGGGCTGCACAGAAACAGAGGATGTGTGCATGAGATAAGCTCGGATTTGCTGCCAGGATTGATTGCCATAGTCAAGGACTTTTACCAGATATCCCTTTGGTTCTGTAAACAAGCCTTCCCTGGATAGTAGGATTTTTTTTTTTTTCTTCTTATTCCTATTTTTTCCTTTTTAGTTGACTTGCCCTATCAGTTTAATTTTTTATGATGAAAAATTTCAAATATATACAAAGTAGAAAACAACGACAGCCCTGCTACAATAATAGATAACATTTCATCAGTCTTATTGCACTTATACAGCAATACACATTTCTAACAAATGGTCTTTCTTTTTTACATAACCATATTATTATTACAACTATGGGAACCAGCAGTAATTCCTTAATATCATCTAATGCTCATTCCATAGTTAAATTTCCCCAGTTGTTTCAAAAACGCAAATTTCTTTATATTACTGATTTGAGTCAGGATTCAAACAAGAACCATACATTGCTTGTGGTTCAGTTCAGTTCATTCACTCAGTTGTGTCAACTCTTTGTGACCCCATGGACTGCAGCACTGCAGGCCTCCCTGTCCATCAGCAACTCCTGGAGTTTACTCAAACTCATGTCCATCGAGTTGGCATTGCCATCTGACTATCTTATCCTATGTCATCTCCTTCTCCTCCCACCTTCAATCTTTCCCAGCATCAGGGTCTTTTCCAATGAGTCAGTTCTTCACATCAGGGGCCAAAGTATTGGAGTTTCAGCTTCCATTTCTTTCAGAATTTTCCACAGTTTATTGTGATCTACATAGTCAAAGGCTTTGGCATAGTCAATAAAGCAGAAATATATATTTTCTGGAACTCTCTTGCTATTTCAATGATCTAGCAGATGTTGAAAATTTGATCTCTGGTTCCTCTGCCTTTTCTAAAACTGGCTTGAACATCTGGAAGTTCATGGTTCATGTATTGTTGAAGCCTGGTTTGGAGAATTTTGAGCATTACTTTACTAGAGTGTGAGATGAGTGCAATTGTGCAGTAGTTTAAAGTTGACTTAAAGCTCAACATTCAGAAAACGAAGATCATGGCATCCAGTCCCATCACTTCATGGGAAATAGATGGGGAAACAGTGGAAACAGTGTCAGACTTTATTTTTGGGGGGCTCCAAAATCACTGCAGATGGTGATTGCAGCCATGAAATTAAAAGACATTTACTCCCTGGAAGACAAATTATGACCAACCTAGATAACATATTCAAAAGCAGAGACATTACTTTGCCGACTAAGGTCCGTCTAATCAAGGCTATGGTTTTTCCTGTAGTCATGTATGGATGTGAGAGTTGGATTGTGAAGAAGGCTGAGCACTGAAGAATTGATGCTTTTGAACTGTGGTGTTGGAGAAGACTCTAGAGAGTCCCTTGGACTGCAAGGAGATGCAACCAAATCCATTCTGAAGGAGATCAGCCCTGGGATTTCTTTGGAAGGAGTGATGCTAAAGCTGAAACTCCAGTACTTTGGCCACCTCATGCGAAGAGTTGACTCATTGGAAAAGACTCTGATGCTGGGAGGGATGGGGGCAGGAGGAGAAGGGGACGACAGAGGATGAGATGGCTGGATGGCATCACTGACTTGATGGACGTGAGTCTGAGTGAACTCTGGGAGTTGGTGATGGACAGAAAGGCCTGGTGTGCTGTGATTCATGGGGTCGCAAAGAGTCGGACAGGACTGAGCAACTGAACTGAACTGAACTGAACTTGAGGATTCTTTGGCATTGCCTTTCTTTGGGATGGGAATGAACACTGACCTTTTCTAGTCCTGTGGCCACTGCTGTGTTTTCCAAATTTGCTGGCATATTGAGTGCAGCACTTTCACAGCATCATCTTTTAGGATTTGAAATAGCCCAATGGAATTCCATCACCTCCACTAGCTTTGTTTGTAATGATGCTTCCTAAGGCCCACTTGACTTTACATTCCAGGATGTCTGGCTCGAGGTGAATGATCACACCATCGTGATTATCTGGGTTGTGAAGATTTTTGTACAGTTCTTGCCACCTCTTCTTAATATTTGTATCCTTTGTATTCTTAATATTTGTAATCTTTGTATTCTTGCCACCTCTTCTTAATATCTTCTGCTTCTGTTAGGTCCATAATGTTTCTGTCCTTTATTGAGCCCATCTTTGCATGAAATGTTCCCTAGATATCTCTAATTTTCTTGAAGAGACCTCTAGTCTTTCCCATTCTGTTGTTTTCCTCTATTTCTTTGCACTCATCACTGAGGAAGACTTTTTAATCTCTCTTTGCTATTGTTTGGAACTCTGTATTCAAATGGGTATATCTTTCTCTTTCTCCTTTGCTTTTTGCTTCTCTTTTCACAGCTATTTGTAAGGCCTCCTCAGACAGCCATTTTGCTTTTTTGCATTTCTTTTTCTTAGGGATCATCTTGATCCCTGTCTCCTGTACAATGTCATGAACCTCCGTCCATAATTCATTAGGCACTCTATCAGATCTAGCCCCTTAGATCTATTTCTCACTTCCACTGTATAATCGTAAGGGATCTGATTTAGGTCATACCTGAATGGTCTAGTGGTTTTCCTACTTTCTTCAATTTAAGTCTGAATTTGGCAATAAGGAGTTCATGATCTGAGCCACAGTTTGCTTCCAGTCTTATTTTTGCTGACTGCATAGAGCTTCTCCATCTTTGGCTGCAAAGAATATAATCAATCTGATTTCGGTGTTGACCATCTGGTGATGTCCATGTGCAGAGTCTTCTCTTATGTTGCTTGTGGTTGTGTCTCTTAAATTTTTTTTTTTCTTAAATTCTTTTAATTAATAAGAGTCCCTCCAACCCCCCATGTTATTTGTTGAAGAAACCCAGTCCTTTGTCCTAGAATGTCTCACATCCTGGGCTTGGCTGACCACTTAGTGTGGTGTGTTTTAGCTTCCCTTCTTCCACATTTAATGTTAAGTCTTCGTATTTTCTTATTTTTCTAATAACGTATGTGCTATTAGAAATTAAAAATACTCTGGTGACACTGAACCAATTTAATGCTCAGGCAGAAGTGCTGAAAATCAGTCAGTTAGGAGGTGGATTAACCCAACTGCTCTTCAGGAGAAATCCGAACTAGAATAACAATTTGAGACCTACCAGCTTATAAAAGGTAACTGAAACTGGGATTGGGGAGAATGGATGAGACCACCCATGGAAAATGGGGTCCAGCATGGGAACTTGGAGAAACCTAATATAAAAATGTGGGCAGAGAATGTTGCAAAATGACTAAAAAACAGTCAAGTGATGTGGGTTATAGCCCATGGAGTTGCAAAGAATCAGATATGACTGAGTGACTGGGCATATATTTGCTGCAGCAGCTGAGGGCAGCTTCAAGGTGGGTGGATTGTTCAGTGGGTGATGCATTTATAAAACATACATAAATGAAAATTTATAAAGTGGGTCATTTTATATTCAGCAGCACATGTTAAAGTTAACCTATGTATTTATCCTAAGGAAATAACCACATAGTGCATTTTGGAAAATAAGGAGTTTGGACTTATTTAGGAAAGCAATGAATTAAAGGTTATTGGTAGTAATAAAAATGAATTACAATCCTTAATAATTTTGTGAACTTGATTTCTGAAATCAAAGAAGTTTCACTTTTCTGTGAAATCCAGATAGATTTAAAAAATTCAACTTATTTGTATTTGTTTCTAATGTGCTTACCACTACACCTTCCCATGCAAGATACAATAGTATGTTCACGTGACATGATCGTTGCCCTTTCCATTTACCATTGTCATCGTACTCACCAATTCTCACTTGTTCTGGTTGTGTGATCACAGGATTCACTGATGAGTTGTGGCATAGTTGCCCTCTTGACGTCTCAGTCTCCTTCCCTTTAGAGCAATGGTTTGATGAGGTCAATGGTTTGCATCAGAATCACTATGAGCACTAGATTGCTGGTCTAACTCCTTGTCTGATTCAGTAGGAAGCAGAGAACTTGCATTTCTGGGGATGTAAGTTGCTGTTCCAGGTACCATATTCTGAGAATCATTTTATTAATACTTTCTTCAGCTCTAAGTTTATGATCCCTTTGCAAAACCGCATTACCTACACTCACGAATGAATTTAATATTCTGTTATTCTACAAAGCATAACAGGATATTGTGGAATATGTAGTTATCATGTCTTTTAAATTTTTATTTTTATTGGAGTATAGTTGACTTACAATGGTGCTAGTTTCAAGTGTACAGCAAAGTGAATCAGTCACACACACATATGTATTCTTTTCCAGATTCTCTTGTGTAAGTTATTACAGAATATTGTGCTATACAGTAGGTCCTTACTATTAATAGTTGCCTGTTTTATATATTATAGTGTATATGTGTTAATCCTAAATTCCTAATTTATCACCTCCCCCAACATATCCCCTTTGGCAACCATAAGTTTTATTTCAAGATCTGAGTCTATTTCTGTTTTATAAATAAGTTCATTTTTATCACTTTTAAAAAATCGGATTTGACATATAAGTAATATCATGTGATATTTTTCTTTCTCTTACTTCATTTAATATGATAATCTCTAGGTCCATCCATATTGCTGTGAATAGCATTTTCATTCTTTTTATGGCTAATATTCCACTGTATATGAACCATCATCTTATCTATTCCTCTACTGATGGACATTTACATTGCTTCCATGTCTTGGCTATTTTAAGCAGTGCTGCAGTGAACACTGGGGTGAATGTATCTTTTCGAATTACAGTTTTCTCCAGATAAACGCCCAAGAATAGGATTGCTTGATCATATGGTAGTTCATATTTAGCTTTTAAAGGAACCTCCATACTGTTCTCCGTAACGGCTGTATCAATTTACATTTCCACCAACAGTGTAGGAGGATTTCCTTTTCTCCACACCCTCTACACCACTTATTGTTTATAGGTTTTCTGATGGCCATTCTGACTGGTGGGAGGTGATTCCTCATTGTAGTTTTGATTTGCATTTCTCTAATAATTAGTGATGTTGAGCCTCTTTTAATCTTTTTGGCCATTGCCTATCTTCTTTGGAGAATGTTTATCTAAATCTTTTGCCTATTTTTTGATACGGTTGTTTGTTTTTTTGATATTGAGCTACATGACCCATTTATATATTTTGGAGATTAATCCCTTGTCAGTTGCTCAGTTTGCAAAGGGCTTTTTGTCTTGTTAATGGTTTCCTTTGTTGTACAAAAGTTAAGTTTAGTGAGATCCCATTTGTTTTTGTTTTTATTACTCAGAGAGATGGATCAAAAGATACATCGCTGTAATTTATGTCAGAGAGTAGTCTGTTTTCCCCTAAGAGTCTTATGCTAGCTGTCCTTACATTTAGGTCTGTGATCCATTTCATTTTTCTGTGTGGTATTAGCAAGTGTTCTAATTTCATTCTTTCACATGTAACTGTCCAGTTTTTCCAGCACCATTTACTGAAGAGACTATATTTTCTCCATTGTATATTCTTGTCTACTTTGTCTTAGATTAGTTGACCATAGGGGCATGAGTGTAGTTGTTATTTCTTGAATGCAAACAACAGCTTAACATTTTCAATCTTATCTTCTTCAGTTCAGTTCAGTCACGCAGTCGTGTCCGACTCTTTGCGACCCCATGAATCGCAGTACGCCAGGCCTCCCTGT
>SJXQ01004817.1:2999-41928 GCA_006408695.1 Aepyceros melampus | reverse complement strand
CAGCCCAGGCGGGGCTCACCAGGAGAACAGCCGGGAGCAGAAATTCGCGTCCTGCAGCGGGTTGGGCTTCTCCTCTGGGGACACCGGCTGCATCTTGCCGGCCTGGACCGACGCAGGCCAGGGGCGTGGGGTGGGGGCAGCCAGGGGCCACAGGCCGGTGTGAAGCAAGGCCGCAGGCGCCGCTGATGGAGGCGGTGGGGGAACCGCAAGGCACAGGGCGCAGGACCCCAGGGGCCCACGTTCCCAAACTGGGCTGCAAACTCTACCAAAGGGCGCTCTCTGAGCCCAGGCCCCCACCCAGAAGATGGAGAGGGAGGGGCAGGCTGCAGCAGAAACGCCCCTCAGCTGTGGTGAAGACCCGGAGAAAGCTGGCAGAAGGAGATAGCAGCCGGCCTTCTGGGCACACTGCCCTCATCAGGACCAAACAAGGGCGCTGTGGGAAGGTCTCCAACAGGAATGCAGCAGGACCCTGGGGGCCTTCCTGGGATAGACCCCACCCCACCGCGAGATACCTTGAGCTAGTGGCCAGTACTGGTCAGTGGAGGTGAGCACAGATGACCGGGGCAAAGCTGCCAGGCTAATGAGATGACAGCCCCAGGCTCCCTAGTGTCTCTTCTACTGCGAGGCTGGCCCTGAGGAATCCTGTTTTGATAAGAGGAGGGAAAAGGAAAGACCACAGCATATCCTTCTCCTGGCATAAAGGACAGTTACTCAGCAGTGAACTGATGCACAGAGAAAAGGACATAAGAATAAGTCAAGGTTTACTTTGTTTATCCCTCAAATAAATAAATTTTAAATGAGCTAATAAGCAGGTATCAGTACAAGAGGGAAATAAATAACTTCAAACATTTTTCCCATACATGAAACCCATATGAATATATGTAAAGAAAATAAATGCATTCAAAAGTATTATTTCTGGAATGAATAAACAAAGTGTGTTATAAACATACAATGGAGTATCATTCAGTCTTAAAAAGGAAGGAAATTCTGACACGTGACTGCAGCCATGGATGAACCTTGAAACTGTGATGCTATGACTTATTAAAATACTTATTTAGTCTTCATGCTGTTGCTGGCACAGAACTCCTGAAACCCTTAGGTGCTCTAAGAGTGAAAAAGTATCTTTTAATAATTGTAACAAGCCCCTTTCAACTACACCTGAGGTTTAGTGAATGCATCTGTTTGTCAGAAAAACCAAACACCTGATTAAAGGGTTGGCGCTTTCAGCCCCACCCCTCCTCCCACGTTCAGGGAGGAGAGGGACTGAAAATAGTTCAACTACCAATGGCCAATGCTTTAAACACTCTTGCCTAAGTTGATTCTATGCTTCTATGAAGCCTCAATAAGAAGACAGTAGAATGGGGATCACAGAGCTTCCCAGCTAATGAACATGTGCAGGTGCTGGGAGGGTGACTCTCCTGGAGAGGCCTGGAAGCCCCTCCCCTCCTCCTACCTTGCTCCACATCCCTTCCATCTGGCTGTTCCTGAGTAGAATCCTCTTATAATAAACTAGTAATCTAGTTGAATAAACTGTTTTCCTGAGTTGCAAGCAACTCTAGAAAATTACCAAACCCAAGGAGGGGGTTATGAGAACCCTGATTTATGATCAGTCCATAAGAAGAACAGGTAACCACCTGGACTCATTACTGACTCTGAAGTTGACATGGGGCAGTCTTGCGGGACTGAGTCCTTAACCTGTGAAGAGGTCTAACACTAACTCCAGGCAGACAGTGTCAGAAGTGATTTAAATTGCAGGACACAGTTGTGTCTGGAGAGGTGGAGAATTGGTTAGGATTGGTTAGTACACACATGGCGTCCAGAAGTACTGAGTCACCAAAAGACAAATACTGTGATTCCAGTTATATGAGGTGACTAGACTAGTCAAATTCATAGAAACACAAAGTAGAATGGTGTTTGCTGGGGGGCGGGGCAGCATGGGGAGTGTTTAGTGAACACAGAGTTTCAGGTGGAAGACAAAAAAGCTCTGGAGATGGACTGTGGTGATGGTTGCACAGCAATGTTAATCTAATCAATGCCCACAATATACATTTAAAAATGGTTAAAACAGTTCCCTTGTGTTATGTATATTTTACCACATAAGGGAGGAGAAAATTCTCTTTTGTTTTACCCTTCTAGGCTCTCTGGCTGGAACCAGAGAAATTCAACTGATTTAAGACAGACAAACAAGAGAAAAACAGTTTATTAACCTGTGTGGCATGCACGTGTATGCAAGAAGTCTTTCATTATACAGACAGTTGGTGCTGTACTCAAATGTGTTTGTAAAAGTGCTTCATTTTTAAGAAGATTCATGGGAAGGACTTTTGACAAGTACAGATTTCTGATAAGTTTCAAATCAAGAGCTAAACTTTGTAAGAAATTATAGTTCTAATAGAAAACCTGATGCCTTCTGGGACCAGAGAAATTCAACTGATTTAAGACAGACGAAAAAGAGAAAAACTGTTTATTAACCTGTGTGGCATGCACGTGTATGCAAGAAGTCTTTCATTATACAGACAGTTGGTGCTGTACTCAGATGTGTTTGTAAAAGTGCTTCATTTTTAAGAAGATTCATGGGAAGGACTTTTGACAAGTACAGATTTCTTATAAGTTTCAAATCAAGAGCTAAACTTTGTAAGAAATTATAGTTCTAATAGAAAACCTGATGCCTTCATAAAACCATTAACAAAAAAAACTAGTTGCTGAGTGAACTAGAGAATATGCTTATAAATATAGAACAGTCTTTGGGAGAGGGTGGGATGATTTGGGAGAATGGCATTGAAACATGTATAATATCATATACGAAACAAATCACCAGTCCAGGTTTGATGCATGATACAGGATGCTCGGGGCTGGTGCCCTGGGATGACCCAGAGGGATGGTATGGGGAGGGAGGTGGGAGGGGGGTTCAGGATGGGGAACACGTGTACACCCATGGCAAATTCATGTTGATGTATGGCAANTATAATATCATATACGAAACAAATCACCAGTCCAGGTTTGATGCATGATACAGGATGCTCGGGGCTGGTGCCCTGGGATGACCCAGAGGGATGGTATGGGGAGGGAGGTGGGAGGGGGGTTCAGGATGGGGAACACGTGTACACCCATGGCGAATTCATGTTGATGTATGGCAAAACCAATACAATATTGTAAAGTAAAAATAATAAATAATAAAAGAAAAAAATTATTATTTTTGTCTAAAATATTACTTGTTTAAGTTAGTGTTTTCCTAATATAAGACAGAGGATGAGATGGCTGGATGGCATCACCGACTCGATGAATGTGAGTTTGGGTAAACTCCAGGAGTTGGTGATGGACAGGGAGGCCTGGTGTGCTGCGATTCATGGAGTTGCAAAGAGTCGGACATGACTAAGCGACTGAACTGAACTGAACATAAGAAAATCTGCTCTCTCAAGCTAATTATGACTTATAACAATTTGGAAAATTACACTGTTGTAAGTAGAATTAAAACATTTGTCTTTTCTTTCTACCTGATCTCTCCAAAAACTGGAAACTCTTAGGTTCCCTGAAGCTGTATCAGCTAAATAAGGAAGGCCACCTCCTAACAGGGGCAACTCTTCCACCTCTAGTTGAGTCACCCATGTTCTCTGAACTCAGTTTCTCATCTTAAAATGGGTATTAAAAACTAATATCTGGGACTTCCCTGGTATTCCAGTGGTTAAGAATCTCCCTTGCAATGCAGGGAAGTCAGTTTCAATCCCTGGTCAGGGAACTCAGAGCCCACATGCCAGCAGAGCAACTAAGCCTGAGCACCACAACTATTGAACCTGCCCGCTCCATATAAGAGAGTCCATGCACCACAATGAAAGATCTCGCAAGACACAACATAGGTCCTGAGTTCCACAAGAAAGCCAAAATTAGGAAACAAAAAGTAATATCTATTTCATGGAGTTATTGTTTATGTGAAAAGTGCTTGTAATTTCTGATGCAGAAGGGATCTTCAATAACTGGAGGTTATTATAGCAAGATATTTTATCAGAATATTGAATTAACTGTCCTTGCTTTGGTATGAATGTTTGTGCTAAAGGAATGAAAATGGAATTCTTGAAGACTACTAGTGCTGGCATACCAACTGAATTTTTCTCCAGAGAAGAGAGATTGAAACCCAAGTCAGAGAAGACCAAAGGCCTGGGGACAAGAGGCAGAGAATTGGTGACCCCTGTCCCCAGTGGTCACCATCCTCAACCTCCCAGGCAAGAACAAGGTAGGGGGGATACAGGATATGATAGAACCCCTCCAAGTACAGCTGGTGCCTTACCTCTGCCAGAAGCCAGGTGAGTTGGCTGCTTTGCCGAGGAGACTCCCATACCATCATCTTGTGTTACAAGTAAAATAGAGAAACCTGATTTCCCACTTGGGGTCTGGGAAATTCAGAAAGGGGGAGGCAGTACGCTTGCAGAGTCTGTGAGCCCGGATGACAGAATGTCATAGAGGGAGATGAAGCATGTGCTATCCAGCTGGGGAGCAGATGAGAACCCAGTTACATCCTTCCTTAAAAATCCCACAGCAGAGTTGATTTTAAAAGCAGAATACATTTTAAAAAACATATGCCCAGAAAAATGGAAACCAGACTTTGCTAAAGTTTAAGAAACAACACTAGGTAGATAAATAAGAACTCTTGCTACAACTAGATTGTTCAGTTCAGTTGCTCAGTCGTGTCCAACTCTTTGTGAGCCCATGAACCGCAGCACGCCAGGCCTCCCTGTCCATTACCAACTCTCGGAGTGCACCCAAACCCATGTCCATTGAGTTGGTGATGTCATCCAACCATCTCATCCACTGTCATCCCCTTCTCCTCCTGCCCTCAAACTTTCCCAGGATCAGGGTCTTATCCAATGAGTCAGCTCTTCGCATTAGGTGGCCAAAGTATTGGAGTTTCAGCTTTGACATCAGTCTCTCCAATGAACACCCAGGATTGATCTCCCTTAGGATGGACTGGTTGGATCTCCTTGCAGTCCAAGGGACTCTCAAGTGTCTTCTCCAACACCACAGTTCAAAAGCATCAATTCTTCAGCACTCAGCTTTCTTCACAGTCCAACTCTCACATCCACACATGACCACTGGAAAAACAATAACCTTGACTAGACGGACCTTTGTTGATGAAGTAATGTCTCTGCTTTTTAATATGCTATCTAGGTTGGCCATAACTTTCCTTCCATGGAGTAAGCATATTTTAATTTCATGGCTGCAATCACCATCTGCAGTGATTTTGGAGCCCAGAAAAATAAAGCCACTGTTTCCACTGTTTCCCCATCTATTTGCCATGAAGTGGTGAGACCAGATGCCATGATCTTAGTTTTCTTAATGTTGAGAAAATTAGAGCTACCAAGGTTACATTTCATGCAAAGATGGGCTCAATAAAGGACAGAAATGGTAGGGACCTAACAGAAGCAGAAGATATTAAAAAGAGTGGCAAGAATACTCAGAAGAACTGTACAAAAAAGATCTTCATGACCCAGATAATCACATCCTGGAATGTGAAGTCAAGTGGGCCTTAGGAAGCATCACTACGAACAAAGCTAGTGGAGGTGATGGAATTCCAGTTGAGCTGTTTCAAATCCTGAAAGATGATGCTGTGAAAGTGCTGCACTCAGTGTGCCAGCAAATTTGGAAAACTCAGCAGTGGCCACAGGACTGGAAAAGGTCCGTTTTCATTCCAATCCCAAAGAAAGGCAATGCCAAAGAATGCTCAAACTATCACACAATTGTACTCATCTCACACACTAGTGAAGTAATGCTCAAAATTCTCCAAGCCAGGCTTCAGCAATACATGAACTTTGAACTTCCAGATGTTCAAGCTGATTTTATGAAAAGCAGAGGAAGCAGCGATCAAATTGTCAACATCTGCTGATCATCGAAAAAATAAGAGAGTTCCAGGAAAAAAAAACCATCTATTTTCGCTTTATTGACTATGCCAAAGCCTTTGACTGTGGATCACAATAAACTGTGGAAAATTCTGAAAGAGATGGGAATACCAGACTACCTGACCTGCCTCTTGAGAAACCTTTATGCAGGTCAGAAAGCAACAGTTCAAAGTGGTCATGGAACAAGAGACTGGTTCCAAATAGGAAAAGGAGTATATCAAGGCTGTATATTGTCACCCTGCTTATTTAACTTATATGCAGAGTACATCATGAGAAACGCTGGGCTGGAGGAACCACAAACTGAAATCAAGATTGCCGGGAGAAATATCAATAACCTCAGCTATGCAGATGACATCACCCTTATGGCAGAAAGTGAAGAAGAACTAAAAAGCCTCTTGATGAAAGTGAAAGAGGAGAGTGAAAAAGTTGACTTAAAGCTCAACATTCATAAAACAACTAGATCTGCTTTAAAATCAGGTTAGATCTATAGTCCCTATTCATCCTCTGTGTTACATGTGGTGCAGGAGAAGGAAATATCTCATCCTGGGAGTTGTGGGAGTACCAGGGACCATTGCCCAAGTGAGGCTCTTTGGCTTCCTGTGGGAGAGAGCTGAAGTAGAGTGAAAATGGACTTATTCAGGGAGACACACACTCCATAGCCAGAATGTTGACCCTCTCAGAAGGCGAGAGTACCCAGGTTTTTAGTTGTCATGGACTGGGTAATTGCATATGATGATGAGTGGGACGAATGTTCTTGCTATTCCAGGGAAGGGACAGGGATTTTCAAGAACCGAAGCACTGCACACTTTTGAAATGGAGCAGGACGCTATGATCCTTGCCTTCCCCACCCCCCACCATGTCCTCTGCCTGCCTTTTGTTTGTGGAAAATCTTTAGCCAAAGAATAAGTTTAATCTCAAAAGTGAGAACATGCAGAATCAAAGGAAAACAGTTAAAAGAGACCAAATGATAATAATGTAGTCATTAAGCATAGTCAAGGACCTCTTAATTCCTTCTTAAGGGCTATAGATAATATTCTGAGCCATATCCTGTCTTACAGGTACTGAAAACCCCTCCAGGTGAAAGAAATACATGATGACCAGACTGTAGCCCTGACATAAGCTTCCACAGTTCTGAGAATGGACCTCGAGAAATGGGAACAAACCAGTCCTGAAACTGAAGAATAACTATACTTAAAACAATCAAGATGATGTTAGTCAGACCACCGATTAGCAATTTCAAGATGACTATCAGTGCTGACTCTGCTGTTTCTGCACGTAACCCTCTCCCTCTGTCTATAAAAGCTCTTGTCTGTTCTCAAGAAAGCGGGCAGTCAGCCTTTGGACAGTTGCCCACCCTACCCTCCACCACATACTGGCATCCAAAATAAAGTAAATGTTCCTTTCTACCAACCTGGCCTCTTTATTAGCTTTTAAATGGTGAGAAGCCTGACCCCCACTTCGGTATCACTTTTTGTCTTTCTATGGTCAGCTTTGGAAAACTATCACAGCGCCTGTCACAGTGAGAGGGGATTGAATTTTAGTTTTATAAAGAAGGTGTAATGAGTTAGAGGTCAGAGGCCAGACCATACTCAACACCATCTTGATTTTAGCTGGCTCAAGCTGGGTTTTGTGGTGTCCTATTTTTCTCAATATCTGTGCCCCCTTCCTTCCTGTCCTCACAAGCATAGAAACACTATTTCCATAGTGATGAGGCCATCTTAGCCTGTCATCTGGAAGTCCAGACTTGGTTCTCTGTGCACCCTGATGCCTATGTCCTTCCCTTGCCCATTTAAACAATACCAGGTTGTCTTCCTCAAATGAAGGACACCACGGACTCCCACTTATTTCAGGAGCAACATCAAGCCCCAGCCAAGAGGGAGTTACCTTATGGGTAAAAAAAAAAAAAAAAAAAAAAAAAAAAAAACAACCTGATTATATCAATACCTTCCCTTTTGGATCTAGGAGAAATCAGTCCTCTTTCTCTTCATCAAGATTATCTCCACAGGTAACAAAGGAAACAGTCATTAAAGGTAAGGTGGGGCCCTTAATATTCCAGGAGGCTGAGCTGAAATGAAACCGTCACCAGCAAAGCCCATAAACAATTCCCTGGGAGTAAAATTAGAATCTGGATAATGAAATAAAGTGTTACCTTTTCTCTCTCCTTTTCTGCTGAGCCGAGTTTCACTTGCTCACAGGGTACCTCATGCAGAAGTCTTGCACCCAGCCCTTCAGACGAGACTCCCTGATTCAAAATGGCTTCCCCAACACCTCAGCTCTGAGGGCCGTGTTCAGAGTCTCTGCACTCAGCTCTGTGATTCAAGATGCTGGCCCAGGGGCCGTGTGCAGACATGCTGCTGCTGCTGCTGCTGCTAAGTCGCTTCAGTCGTGTCAGACTCTGTGCGACCCCACAGACTCCAGCCCACCAGGCTGCCTCATACCTGGGATTCTCAGGCAAGAATACTGGAGTGGGTTTCCATTTCCTTCTCCAATGCATGAAAGTGAAAAGTGAAAGTGAAGTCGCTCAGTCGTGTCCGACTCCTAGGGACCCCATGAACTACAGCCTACCAGGCTCCTCCATCCATGGGATTTTCCAGGCAAGAGTGCTGGAGTGGGGTGCCATTGCCTTCTCCAGCACAGCTGCTGAGTCCAGCACTGCGATCAGGTGCCACAGGGAGCACAGCTGAGCCTGTCCTGTGCGAACCCTCCCATTCCTCAGCTGACAGGAAACACACACAGCAGTCCCAGGGGTGCTTTTAGAAGAAAGCCTGTTCTCTACAGCACATTCCAAGGACATAAGTCATACCTGACAGAGGGGCTTCCCAGGTGGCTCAGCAGTAGAGAACCTGCCTGCCAGTGCAGGAGACTCACATTGATCCCTGGGTCAAGCAGATCCCCTGGAGCTGAAATTGGCAACCCGCTCCACTATTCTTGTCTGGGAAATCCCATTAACAGAGAGTCTGGTGGGCTGCAGTCCATGGGGTTGCAAAGAGTCAGACGTGACTGAGTGAGCACACACACACCTGGCAGAAGGAATCCCCTGCCTTTGGGGTCTGACTGGGGAGGGTCGATAACAAAATAGGAAGAAATCAAACCATCTTTGGTCTTCCTGGCGGCTCAGATGGTAAAGAATCTGCCTGCAAAGACCCAGGTTCCATCTCTGGGTTGGAAGTTTCCCTGGAGAAGGGAATGGCCTCCCACTCCAGTATTCTTCCCTGGAGAATTCCATGAAATTCTGGTGGGCTGCATAATTCGTGGAGTCACAAAGAGTCAGACACAACTGAGCGATGTTCACTTGTTCACACTCTAGCAATGAAAGCAGCTGCCATTTGGGAAGAAATGAGATCTTTTGCCTCCAACAGTGGTTCTCACTTGGCTGCAGGGTGGAATCACCTGTGGCGTTTTAAAAAGTGTTGACTCCTTCCTCCCCTCCCCAGAGATTCTGATTTTACTGAGATGAGGCTTCAGCACTGGGCTTTTACAGAACTCCCCTGTAGCCAAATTTACAAACCGCTGGCCTTTGCCATACTGACGATATAAAGAAGTATACCTGGACAAGGAAACAGGGTAAACAGAGTGATTCTGCAGAAGCAAGAGTGTGCGTTTCTGTGTCTAGTGTGTAGATGGGGTTGGGATCTGTGACCCTCTCGCCCCCTGTGAGGCCTTTCTGGACGCTCATTCCACAGCCTTTCCACACTGCTCATCTGGACACCTGGATTCTGCTGCCCTCTGGTGGTGGGCTTTTAGTATGGCACAGTTGTCCCTGGAGGTTTCACACAAGCCCCACCTTAGTTCAGCACAACCCTCTGAGCACCTCACCCACCTCATCTACACCCTGTACACAAAAACGCACACTCCTGCTCCTGCAGAATCACTCTATCTGTTTCTCTGTTACCTCATCCAGGCACAGTTCTTTATATCCTCAGTATGTGCTTAGTTCAGCACAACCCTATGAGTTTACTGAGAGGGAAACCCTGGCAACTATACACGCTGAGCAGCTCAGCAGTAACTTCAGGAGTTGCTCCTGCGCAGGGAAGCTCAGGTGGCCAAGCACAGGTCTGGCACATGCCTGTGACTGGAGCCTTCTTGTGCCTGGGGTCTGGGGTGTGTGTGTGCTCAGTCGTGACAACACTTTGGGACCCCATGGACAGAGGATGAGATTTCCCAGGCAGGAATACTGGAGTGGGCTGCCATTTCCTCCTCCAGGGGATCTTCCTCTATCTGCATCTCTCAGTTCAGTTCAGTTCAGTCGCTCAGTCGTGTACGACTCTTTGAGACCCCATGAATTGCAGCACGTCAGTCCTCCTTGTCCATCAGCAACTCCCGGAGTTCACTCAGACTCACGTCCATCGAATCAGTGATGCCATCCAGCCATCTCATCCTCGGTCGTCCCCTTCTCCTCCTGCCCCCAATCCCTCCAAGCATCAGAGTCTTTTCCAATGAGTCAACACTTCACATGAGGTGGCCAAAGTACTGGAGTTTTCGCTTTAGCATCAGTCCTTCAAAAGAAATCCCAGGTTTGTTCTCCTTCAGAATGGACTGGTTGGATCTCCTTGCAGTCCAAGGGACTCTCAAGAGTCTTCTCCAACACCACAGTTCAAAAGCATCAATGTCCATCGAATCAGTGATGCCATCCAGCCATCTCATCCTCGGTCGTCCCCTTCTCCTCCTGCCCCCAATCCCTCCAAGCATCAGAGTCTTTTCCAATGAGTCAACACTTCACATGAGGTGGCCAAAGTACTGGAGTTTTCGCTTTAGCATCAGTCCTTCAAAAGAAATCCCAGGTTTGTTCTCCTTCAGAATGGACTGGTTGGATCTCCTTGCAGTCCAAGGGACTCTCAAGAGTCTTCTCCAACACCACAGTTCAAAAGCATCAATTCTTCAGTGCTCTGCCTTCTTCACAGTCCAACTCTCACATCCATACATGACCACAGGAAAAACCATAGGCAAAGTAATGTCTGCTTTTGAATATACTATCTAAGTTGGTCAGAACTTTTCTTTCAAGGAGTAAGCATCTTTTAATTTTGTGGCTGAAATCGCCATCTGCAGTGATTTCGGAGCCCCTCAAAATAAAGTCTGACACTATTTCCACTGTTTCCCCATATATTTCCCATGAAACAACGGGACCAGATGCCATGAACTTAGTTATCTGAGCATTGAGCTTTAAGCCAACTTTTTCACTCACCTGTACTTTCATCATGAGGTTTTTTAGTTCCTCTTCACTTTCTGCCATAAGGGTGGTGTCATCTGCATATCTGAAGTTATTAATATTTCTCCCAGCAATCTTGATTCCAGCTTGTGTTTCTTCCAGTCCAGCGTTTCTCATGATGTACTCTGCATAGAAGTTAAATAAGCAGGGTGACAATATACAGCCTTGACGTATTCCTTTTCCTATTTGNCAAGAGGCTTTTTAGCTCCTCTTCACTTTCTGCCATAAGGGTGGTGTCATCTGCATATCTGAGGTTATTGATATTTCTCCCAGCAATCTTGATTCCAGCTTGTGTTTCTTCCAGTCCAGCGTTTCTCATGATGTACTCTGCATAGAAGTTAAATAAGCAGGGTGACAATATACAGCCTTGACGTATTCCTTTTCCTATTTGGAACCAGTCTGTTGTTCCATGTCCAGTTCTAACTGTTGCTTCCTGACCTGCATACAGATTTCTCAAGAGGCAGGTCAGGTGGTCTGGTATTCCCATCTCTTTCAGAATTTTCCACAGTTTACTGTGATCCACACAGTCAAAGGCTTTGGCATAGTCAATAAAGCAGAAATAGATGTTTTTCTGGAACTCTCTTGCTTTTTCCATGATCCAGCGGATGTTGGCAATTTGATCTCTGGTTCCTCTGCCTTTTCTAAAACCAGCTTGAACATCAGGGAGTTCACGGTTCACATATTGCTGAAGTCTGGCTAGGAGAATTTTGAGCATTACTTTACTAGCATGTGAGATGAGTGCAATTGTGCGGTAGTTGGAGCATTCAATAAGGTAGTTAATGTTTAATATTCTCAGAAAACAACAAATTCAAAATTAGGAATCTCTTTAGGAACAACAATGGTTATTTCCATCTCTGCTTAGTTATTATTTCTTATCACAATGTACTAGAAGCCCCACTGACAAAATGATCAAACTAATTGAACTCATGCAATGAAATTTTATAAATTAATAATTTCTATTGTTCATAATGGGTACACCAATCAAGTTATTTACACAAAAATGGAAAGTAAAATAAAATGGAATATTGCCTCAAAATTATGATCCCTGACACACAGATAGAAAAAGATATCTCATTCAAATGTAAACCAAAAGGAAGTTGGGTAGATATACTTATGTCAGAAAAATCTGACTTTAAAAGTAAGACTGTAATAAGAGAAAAAGGGCATTACATAATGATAAAGCAGTTGATAAAACAAACGTATATAACATCTGTAAATATTTATGTGCCCAACATGTGAAGTGAGTGAAGTGAAAGTCACTCAGTTGTGTCCGACTCGTTGCGACGCCATGGACTATACTGTCCATGGATTTCTCCAGGCCAGAATACTGGAGTGGGTAGCCTTTCCCTTCTCCAGGGAATCTTCCCAACCCAGGGATTGAACCCAGATTTCCCACTTGCAGGTAGATTCTTTACCAGCTGAGTCACAAGGGAAGCCCAACATTGGAGCGTCATAATATACAAAGCAAATATTACAAATTTAAAGAAAAACCAGACAGCACTATGATTATAGTAGGGGACTTTTAACACCCTACTTTCATTAATGAATAGATCATCCAGACAGAAAATCAATAAGGAAGCATTGACTTTAAATGACAGGTTATATCAGATGGATTTTTACAGAAATGTAAAAAGTTTTCCATCCAAATGACTAAAAAAGTATACTCTTCTCAAGTGTACATAGAATATTCTCCAAAATATATCATATATTAGGTCACAAATCAAGTCATAATAAATTTAAGAGGACTGAAATCATATCAAATATATTTTCTGATCACAGTGGTATGAAACTAGAAACCAACCATATGAAAAAAATTAGAAAATTCATGAATAGGTGGAGATTAAACAACATGATACTGAACAATCAATGAGTCAAAGAAGAAATCAAAAGATAAGTTTAAAAATACCTTGAGTCAAACTAAAATGGAAATATATTAATATTTATAAGATTCAACAAAGGCAGTTCAAAAATGGAAGTTCATAGTAATAAATGCCTACCTCAAGAAACAAGAACAATCCCAAATAAACAACCTAACATTACACCTCTAGGAACCAGAAAAAGAAGAACAAAGCCTGAATTTAGTAGAAGGCAATAACAAAGATTAGAGCATAAACAAATAAAATAGAGGCTAAAAAGACAATAAAAAAGATCAGTGAAATAATGACTGGTTCTTTGAAAGGATGAACAAATTTAACACAGCTCTAGCTAGATTCACCAAGAAAAAAAAAAGGACTCAAATAAATAAAAAATAAAAGTGGAGATATTATAATTGATACCACAGAATACAAAGAATCATGTTGTCTACTATGAACAATTATATGCCAACATAATGGACAGCTTAGGAGAAAGGGATAAATTGCCAGAAGCATACAATGTACCAAGGCTGAATCATGAAGAAAGAGAAAATCTGGATAGACCATTACTAGTAAGAAAATTAAATTAGTAACCAAAAACCTCCTAACAAATAAAAAGTTCAAGACCAGACAGTGGATTCTACCAAACACTCAAAGAAGAATTTTACCAATCCTTCTCAAACTCTTCAAAAAACAGAAGAGAAGGGAACTCTTTCATACTCATTTTATGAGGCTAGCATGATCCTTGTTCCAACATCAGACCATGGTGCCACAAAAAAAGAAAATTATAGGCCAATATCCCTTGGAACATAAATGCAAAAGTCCTCAACAAAATATTAGCAAACTGAATTTAACAATCCATTAAAAGAACCATATACAAACATACTTTGGAGATCTATCAGGCTTGGTTCCAGACCACCTCAATAAAACAAAAAACCCACGCTGGGTTGGGATCTAGTGAGAAGGAAATGACAACCCATTCCAGCATTCTTGCCTGGAGAATTCCATGGACAGAGGAGCCTGATGGGGTCACAGAGAGTTGGACATGACTGAACGACTGAGCACACACATGCACACTATATCATAGTCTATTACGTGTGCAGTAGCATTATGTCTTAAAAAAATACTTTAATAAAAAATACTATATTGTTAAAAAATGCTAACCATCATATGATAGTGCAGGGTTATGACAAACTTTCAATTTGTAAAAATCTCAATGTCTGTGAAGCACAATAAAAAAAAGTACAATAAGACAAGGTATGCTGGTACTGTAATCACATGGGATTAATTCTAGGGGTGCAACATCCACAAATCAGTCCATGTGATATGCTACATTAATAAAATAAATGATAAAAATCATATGAGCACCTCAACTGATATAGAGAAAGCATGATAAAATTCAGCTTCCATTTATGATTTTAAAACTCTCAACAAGGTACACATAGAGGAAACATACCTCAACATAATAAAGGTCAAATATGACAAGCCCATAGCTAACATCATACTCAATGGTAAAAAGCTAAAAATTTTTCTTCTATGATCAGGAATAAAACAAAGATGCCCACTCTTGACACTTTTATTTAACATGTATTGGAAGTCCTAGAAGAACTGTACAAAAAAGATCTTAACAACCAAGATAATCATGATGGGGTGATCACTTACCTAGAGCCAGACATCCTGGAATGTGAAGTCAAGTGGGCCTTACAAAGCATCACTACGAACAAAGCTAGTGGAGGTGATGGAAGTCCAGTTGAGCTATTTCAAATCCTGAAAGATGATGCTGTGAAAGTGCTGCACTCAATATGCCAGCAAATTTGGAAAACTCATCAGTGGCCACAGGACTGGAAAAGGTCAGTCTTCATTCCAAAGAAAGGCAATGCCAAAGAATGCTCAAACTACCACACAATTGCACTCATCTCACACACTAGTAAAGTAATGCTCAAAATTCTCCAAGCCAGGCTTCAGCAATACATGAACCATGAACTTCCAGATGTTCAGGGTGGTTTTAGAAAAGGCAGAGGAACCAGAGATCAAATTGCGAAAATCCACTGGATCATCAAAAAAAGCAAGAGAGTTCCAGAAAAACATCTATATTTATGCTTTATTGACTATGCCAAAGCCTTTGACTGTGTGGACCACAATAAACTGTGGAAAATTCTGAAAGAGATGTGAATACCAGACCACCTGACCTGCCTCTTGAGAAACCTAGATGCAGGTCAGGAAGCAACAGTTAGAACTGGACATGGGACAACAGACTGGTTCCAAATAGGAAAAGGAGTACATCAAGGCTATATATTGTCACCCTGCTTATTTAACTTATGTGCAGAGTACATCATGAAAAATGCTGGGCTGGAAGAAAAGCAAGCTGGAATCAAGATTGCTGGGAGAAATATCAATAACCTCAGATATGCAGATGACACCACTCTTATGGCAGAAAATGAAGAGGAAGTAAAGAGTCTCTTGATGAAAGTGAAAGAGAAGAGTGAAAAAGCTGGCTTAAAACTCAGCATTCAAAAGATGAAGATCATGGCATCTGGTCCCATCACTTCATGGGAAACAGATGGGGAAACAGTGGAAACAGTGTCAGACTTTATTTTTTGGGGGCTCCAAATCACTGCAGATGGTGACTGCAGCCATGAAATTAAAAGATGCTTGCTCCTTGGAAGGAAAGTTATGACCAACCTAGATAGTATATTCAAAAGCAGAGACATTACTTTGCCAACAAAGGTCCGTCTAGTCAAGGCTATGGTTTTTCCAGTGGTCATGTATGGATGTGAGAGTTGGACTATAAAGAAAGCTGAGTGCCGAAGAATTGATGCTTTTGAACTGTGGTGTTGGAGAAGACTCTTGAGAGTCCCTTGGACTGCAAGGAGATCCAACCAGTCCATTCTGAAGGAGATCAGTCCTGGGTGTTCATTGGAAGGAGTGATGCTGAAGCTGAAACTCCAATACTTGGCCACCTCATGTGAAGAGTTGACTCAGTGGAAAAGACTCTGATGCTGGGATGGATTGGGGGCAGGAGGAGAAAGGGACGACAGAGGATGAGATGGCTGGATGGCATCACCGATTCAATGGACATAAGTTTGAGTGAACTCCAGGAGTTGGTGATGGACAGGGAGGCCTGGCGTACTGCGATTCATGGGGCTGCAGAGTCGGACACAACTGAGCAACTGAGCTGAGCCAGAGATCAAGAGTGGCATAATTTAAAATTATTGATTACAAAAAAGAAAGAAAATATAGTCCTTAAAAAGTATGGCTATACATTTAGAATTATGAGAGAATTAGAACTGTCTTATATAATGATACCTTCATAATAAGCCCTCGAAGTACAATCTTGTAAACTTTCAGGGGACAAAATGGTTTATTTCCATGTTAAGATAAAAATGACTACAGGATTGGACACACTTTATAGAGAAGATTTGTTGAGAAAAAAGGCTACAGATGTTGAACATTTCTTGAGAGAGATTACATCAAGAAAAAAGACAGAAGGAAAAATATCTTTCAAATTTAAAAAAGAGGGGGATTGGTTAACACAGTTCTTAATAGTGTTTGAGAAATATTCCCAAAAGAAGTCTTCAAAAGAGTTCTATTTTTCCATAGCCTTTCATTATGAAATGGGAAATGTGTTTCCCAGTGCTCTACAGGGGTGCCCACTGCAGAGGTGAAATCTATGTATTTATACACTTTGAAATATCAAAGGTTTTTTTCAAAGCTCCTTGGGTGATATTTCCCTATTACTTGTGGTCACAGCAGCTATACGTTTCACAGTATTTCTTTATAAAGGAGAGTTTGCTTTATATTCTAGTTTGTACAATAACATTTGGTTCAAAGTCAACTGCTAGGTATGGGAACTAAATGTGATTATATTGAAATAACCTCTTTGCTGCTTTTTAGTTATTTCATCTGAAAAAATCTTTTATGCACTGCAGCAATACTGATTTTCCCTTATTTTTATGTCTTAATTTTTCTTACTTCTGGTCTGATACTGAAGAAATACTGTTAATTTTGAGAAAACTTCATACAGGGAGAAGCTGTCATAAGATAGTGAGAAGTGTCTTCAGCTCCAGGCTCCTGTGCTGCCACCCTACCCCTATCCATTTTTTACCTTCTAGTCCTGCTCTGTAACTAGGTGGTCGGGGTTAGGGGTGAGAGTATTAATCCCTTTGGGCTGCTCTTTCCCCAGTCTTTGCCC
This sequence comes from Aepyceros melampus, assembly GCA_006408695.1. NCBI lineage: Eukaryota > Metazoa > Chordata > Mammalia > Artiodactyla > Bovidae > Aepyceros > Aepyceros melampus. The sequence continues at coordinate 24,792 of SJXQ01004817.1, read as the reverse complement.
CCAGCCGCTGCCTGAGTTCAACCAAGGAGGGCACTGGTGGGAGGAAAGTGAGTTTGGGGCATTTCTTCCCTCTCGATGTCACCTGGACACGACTGGCCCTTCCATTTGTGACTACAGTGCCCATTAGGGACCCCTCTTCCAGGCTCCGGCTCCCACCTGGCTCTGGTAATGCTGTTTCCAGGCCCTGCCTTTCCAGCCTAGGGTGGTGGTGTTCCTAGTCTAGGTGCCTTAATGTTCCTCACTGGTTCCCTTAGCGCTGCTTCACCTCTGTAAATAGCTCCTTTGTAAATTCTCTTCAGAATCCCTGTCCAGCATGTTTTCTGAATCCCTGGTGTATAGAGCTTCCATCTGTTATACTCTGTGCACGTGTGTGCTATGTGGTGAGAAAACACCTCCCTGGGAACTGGCTGATGTGAGTTTTAGTCCCTCTTTGTTGCTGTGGTTTAGTTGCTCAGTTCTGTCGACTCTTTGTGACCCCATGGACTGTAGCCTGTCAGGCTCCTCTGTCCATGGGATTCTCCAGGCAAGCTTTCTGGAGTGGGTTGCCATTTCCTCCTCCAGGGGATCTTACCAACTTAGGGTAAGTCAATGTATCTCCTACGTTGACAGGTGGATTCTTTACCACTGAGCCACCAGGGAAGCTGTCCCTCTTTAGCTAGTTGTTAATCTTGTGAACCAGGGCAAATGTAAACCAAACTCCAAGCTCCCTGACAGTAAGGACCACAACAGTATCCTTTGGGCTGGGTAGAAGGCCTGGAACATGGTAGATGTTCAGGAGATGAATGGATGGATGGATGAACAAAACAGCCCACTTAATATATTTGCATTTTATATCCTCACCTGGGAAATGAGAAGTTTGGAATCTTTAGGCCAGATGATTCCTTCCTGGATAATGGGACTGACTGTAATTCTAAAGAACAAGCAGAATGAATCCTACTCAGGGACATGTGAACATATTGTCACAGAACTACAAGCAGCTCAACTAGGGGAGGGAGCAGTGTTCAGGGTTTGTTAGAAGCAGAGCCAGTGGCTTTGTTACCATGGCAGCTACACTACTCAGGCTAATAAGGCATCCAAGGTGGGGTCAGCTACTGTCTATCAGAGTGTATGCAAAGAAACTGCATGACCACATTAGGAAGCCAAGGGTTGCTGATCTACTACAGAGGTGCCTGAGCAAAGAGCCTTTTCCTTCCCAGGGAAGTTCTTCTTCTCTTTCCCTGTCTTTCAGCATTATTTAGATACAAAATTGCTTTCACAAAAGCACATAAATTTTAAGAATGGCACAGTCAGAAAGAAGGAGGGAAGAAAGGAGAGAAAGAGGGAGGGAGGGAGGGAGGGAGGGAACTAAGAGCAGGGCTCTTCCTGAAAGTGACAGGCTGCCACGTCTGCCAGCCTTCTTGCCTGCCTGTCCTCCCTTCTTCTTTCCAGGGCACTATTATTAATTATCTGGGTTTACACGGGGCACCAAGTTAGACAATGCAGAACTGCTAACCACAGAGAGACTTGGTTCCTACCCTCAGGCCACTCCTGTCACGTGGGATACTCTCCTACTCTTCAGTTTAAAGCCCAGCTAAAGACCTACCTACATCTCGCAGTGGATGTTCATGCCTGGGAACCTTATGAAACCTTATGATCTGTACATAGAGACATATCTCTGTATGTACACACATACAGAGCACCTCTCATCAACTAAATCACGTTATTCAGAGCAGAAATTTTATCTTATGACCCTTAGGCTCAGCATGATACTCTATGCAGAACAGGTATTTAATAAATGTTTATTGATGATTATGATGACACTGATAAAATGTTAAGAATTTATAACAGCATATGAATCCATTTTTTGATAGAAATTAATGTAAAAATATTTTTTTCTGTAAAGAAAAGGTCACTAGAAATTGTTTTGTAGAAAGCTTTCACAGTAACAAAACAAGGAATAAAGTACTATTTTTACCTCTATAAGAGACAGGATGGATGACTCTAGAAGAATATAAGTAGATGCTTACTAAATACTCTCTAAAGATGATTGAGCAACTGTGCTCATATCCTCCAAATATTTTAAATGCTTCAGATAAAAGTCTTGCATTATAAACTCCAACATAAGTGTCTTTAAGTCTATTTTAGTCAAAATAAAGAAAACATAGGTAAAACCTAACACTTGGTTATTTTAAAATCTAGACATTTGCCTATAAGAAAGAAAAAAAAAGTTGGTCTAGGGACAGGACAGTTTCAATTCAATTCTACAGCTCCACCTAGTGAAAAATATCTATTTTATGAATATTATTTTTGAAAAATTCAGGGCCATGGGAATGGAAATAAAAATGCTTTTTTGCTTTATTTATGCATATTCATGTAAGAGTTGGACCATAAAGAAAGCTGAGCACCGAAGAATTGATGCTTTTGAACTGTGGTGTTGGAGAAGACTCTTGAGAGTCCCTTGGACTGCAAAGAGATCCAACCAGTTCATCCTAAAGGATATTGGTCCTGGGTGTTCACTTGAAGGACGATGTTGAACTTGAAAGTCCAGTACTTTGGCCACCTGAAGCAAAGATCTAACTCACTGGAAAAGACCCTGATGCTGAGAAAGATTGAGGGCAGCAGGAGAAAGGGACGACAGAGGATGAGATGGTTGGATGGCATCATAAACTTGATGGACACAGGTTTGGTGGACTCCAGGAGTTGGTGATGGACAGGGAGGCCTGGCATGCTGCCATTCATGGGGTCGCAAAGAGTTGAACACAACTGAGCGACTGAACTGAACTGAACTGATGCATATTTATTGAAGGAGAAGGTGAAATTTCTTATGACACTACTCAGGAAAAAACAGAGGCTCACTCAGTCAGAAAAGAATTATTATTCAACAATCCCTATATTACAACATTTTGCTCTTCCCAAAGAAACAGCTTTGCTGCATGTAATTGTCACTGTAACCAAAAGACAGTGTTCTGATTTCAAAAATCAAAGTGCTGGCCTTAATGATCATTGATGTTAGGCCCTCCTTTCAGAAATGTTCCAAAGAATTCCATGCAGACTTGAATTACAGAACACTTACCTGCAGAACCGCATCCCTTTCTTCATCAGATAGCCTTTTCATAGCTGCTTTCCTGAGGTTTTCCTGGATATAGTTATCGTATTCTTCTTGGGCTTTCTTCACTTCCTCGTTTCGCTTACATATATATTCAGGTGTGACACCATAATCCTTATAAAGATTTTTGAGAAAAAAAAAAAAAGAAAAAAACATCCTGAAAGTTACCTTATATACATGTGCATACCAAGCAAAGATTAGGAGCAAAAGAAATGTTACAGACTTAAAGCTTTTGCACAAAACACTGCAAATTGACAAGTCAGTGATTTTTTTTCCTATTGGGAACTAGTAGATTTTATCTTGAGGTCTCTTTTGTATAACTCTGTTTTTTTAAAAAAAGATAAATGCTTCTAATGCATTGTAAAAACAGACTCTTAAAACTACTAGGCACATCTGCTTTAAGAAAAAAAATGACTTGGGCCCCTAAGGTTGTTTTTGGAAAACAAAATACAATGTTAGGCTCCTGGGCTGCTTATAAGGACTGACAGTGAAGCAATCAGCCGTGATTCTTTTAAGTTAGTGAATGTGTTGCTACTACTGTGCAGAGACACAGAACTACTCCCTGTTCATTCTCCAAAAAAACTATTTAAGGATGTACTTGGTGGTAGCTACAATAGTGAATAAGAAAGGCAGTTACTGTCCTCACAGAATGTGTTTTCTGTGGGGAGAAAGAAAGAGATTATAAAATATTATTTATAAATACAGTAAGAAGAAAGAGAGTCATGAGAGCTAATTGAGATAAAAAGTCAGGGAAGATCTCTCTGAGGAAGCAGCTATTGAGAGATATGAGTCATTGAAACTATGCACAAGTATCCTAGTTCTTCTCCTTGGAGGCAATACTTCCCTGCTCCCCTTTCAATTAAGATGTAGCCATGTGACCAGCTTTACCCCGTGCGAGTGCAAGTAACTTCTGTCCTTTTTGAATCTTATGAACTAATGGATGACTTGCCATGTTCTTTTTCTCTCTGGTATGCTTTGGATTGCTGGGTCCTGGAATGAGGATCAGAAGTAGAGCTCCCAGCAACCCTCAAAGGACATGCAGCACAAGGAAGCACTAAAACTTAGTTACCTTTAGTTACTTAAATTTGGGGGTTATTTGTTAGGAATCCCTCAGAAGAATTGGAGTAGCCATCATGGTCAAAAAAAGAGCCCGAAATGCAGTACTTGGATGCAATCTCAAAAACGACAGAATGATCTCTGTTCGTTTGCAAGGCAAACCATTCAATATCACGGTAATCCAAGTCTATGCCCCAACCAGTAACACTGAAGAAGCTGAAGTTGAACGGTTCCATGAAGACCTGCAAGACCTTTTAGAACTAACATCCAAAAAAAGATGTCCTTTTCATTTTAGGGGACTGGAATACAAAAGTAGAAAGTCAAGAAACACCTGGAGTAACAGGCAAATTTGGCCTTGGAATGCGGAATGAAGCAGGGCAAAGACTAATAGAGTTTTGCCAAGAAAATCACTGGTCATAGCAAACACCGTCTTCCAACAACACAAGAGAAGACTCTACACATGGACATCACCAGGTAGTCAATACCAAAATCACACTGATTATATTCTTTGTAGCCTAAGATGGAGAAGCTCTATACAGTCAACAAAAACAAGACCAGGAGCTGACTGTGGCTCAGATCATAAACTTCTTATTACCAAATTCAGACTTAAATTGAAGAAAGTAGGGAAAACCGCTAGACCATTCAGGTATGACCTAAATCAAATCCCTTATGATTATACAGTGGAAGTGAGAAATAGATTTAAGGGCCTAGATCTGATAGAGTGCCTGATGAACTATGGAATGAGGTTCGTGACATTGTACAGGTGACAGGGATCAAGACTATCTCCATGAAAAAGAAATTCAAAAGAGCAAAATGGCTGTCTGGGGAGGCCTTACAAATAGCTATGAAAAGAAGAGAAGCGAAAAGCAAAGGAGAAAAGGAAAGATATAAACATCTGAATGCAGAGTTCCAGAGAATAGCAAGAAGAGATAAGAAAGCCTTCTTCAGTGATCAATGCAAAGAAATAGAGGAAAAGAACAGAAGGGGAAAGACTAGAGATCTCTTCAAGAAAATTAGAGATACCAAGGGAATATTTCATGCAAAGATGGGCTTGATAAGAAATGCAAAGAAACAAAATTGCTGTCTGGGGAGGCCTTAGAAATAGCTGTGAAAAGAAGAGAAGCAAAAAGCAAAGATATAAGCATCTGAATGCAGAGTTTGAAAGAATAGCAAGAAGAGATAAGAAAGCCTTCTTCAGCAATCAATGCAAAGAAATAGAGGAAAACAACAAAATGGGAAAGACTAGAGATCCTTCAAGAAAATTAGAGATACCAAGGGAACATTTCATGCAAAGATGTGCTCAATAAAGGATAGAAATGGTATGGACCTAACAGAAGCAGAAGATCTGTTCTTAGCAACATTCAAATATATGAGAGTGTGTGTGTACATAAGCTGTATTATTACGTTTAATTGCGATGTTGTGCATTAGATCCCCAGAACCTATTCGGTTTAGAACTGGGAGTTTGTACTGTTTGACCAGCGTCTCCCTGTTCCCCCCACCCCCAAGACCTTGGCAACTACCATTTAATGCCTTCGTTTTAGGAGTTTGGGTTTTTTAGATTTCACATATAAGTGATAAACATAAAGTCCTCCCCTTTTTCTGACTTATTTTCTTCCACATGTTGCCTTCAAGGTCCGTTTGTGTTGTTGCAAATGGCAGGACTTCTGTGTGCGTGAGTGTCTGTGTGTGTTGTGTGTCTGACTTAAATCTTGTAATTTTCAATGTACAGATGTTTCGTAGCCTTGGTTAAATTTATTCCTAGGGTTTGTTTGGTTTTTTAAAATCATTTTGTTAATCTTAATGAATTAGGATTGTTTCAATTTTTTTTTCCAGATATTTTGTTCCTAGTGGGATAGCAGTCAAACTGACTTCTTTATGTTGATTTTGTATCCTGCAACTTTACTGAATCCATTGATCAGTTCTATTAGTTTTTTTGGTGGAATCTTTAGTATTTTCTATATATAAGATCTTGTCATCTGCAAACAAAGCCAGTTTTATTTTTCTCCTGATTTCCTAAATAGATCTTTCAACCTGGGGTATAGGATTTAAAAAAGATACCTTTTAAGGGTAGGTTGTTTCCAGAGACCCTTCACTATCTGAATAAGCAGGCTGGAGTTCATTCAGAAGACAGTGAACTCTCAGCAGTGTTAGAAAGAAGCTTATACTAGCAGAAGGATGTGTGATAGATGAAAGGAGGTTTGGGACAGTTAGATTAATAGGATCTGAATTAGGATAGTGGTTGTGGGGATTTTCAGGACACTTTACTCAGTCATTTAAATGATATGTAATAGTCGATATCTCAATGCTAGTGCCCTTAATTAGCAGAAAGTATGGTGGAGACTGGGAAAGATTGAAGGCAGGAGGAGAAGGGGACAACAGAGGATGAGATGGTTGGATGGCATCACTGACTTGATGGACATGAGTTTGAGCAAGCTCTGGGAGTTGGTGATGGACAGGGAAGCCCAGCTTGCTGCAGTCCATGGGGTTGCAGAGTTGGACACATCTGAGCAACTGAACTGGCTGATGGTGAATTAAGGGCTTCTCAGGTGGCTCAGTGGTAAAGAATCTGCCTGCCAAGCAGGAGACATGGGAAGATCCACTGGAGAATGAACTGACAACCCATTCCTGTATTCTTGCCTGGGAAATCCTGTGGACAGAGGAGCCTGGTGGGCTATGGTCCATAGGATCGCAAAGAGTTGGACACGACTGAGCAACCAAACAACAGTGATGAATTAACAGAGGCATAAGATCATCTAAGCGCTGACTTGAGATACATTGAACTCTAACCTAGATCTGACAACAGCACCTCCCATTATGAACCCTTATAAAGTTGGCATTGGCAGATTTTGTAACTTAAAACGGTCAGGTCCTTTAACTAAGGTGGTTGATAAAATCTGCGTGGCTTCCCAGTGTGATCAGTTTCCCCTCCATTTCTCTCTTCCCTTCCTTCCTTCAGTAAACAGTTGTGGATCACGTCTTACAGTCTGTCCTAAAGGTAGACTTTAGAAAGATGAAAGTGGAATAGTTGTTTTATTGTAACAGAATGTGCTATAAAAGTGTCTATTTCAAGACTAGATAGATCTCTTTGAGGAAGTTATGTTCGGGATGAGAAGGAAAGGATGAACTAGGAGCAAGGAACGTAATGAGTGGGAGCAAAAACATCTCACTTAGAGGACACTACCTAGGCAAAGGCCCCAGAGCAGGACAGGACTTCTCTTCTTCATCCTTGTTCTTTCTTTTAGGGCTCTATCAAACAACACTGCTAAGACCACATCTAGAGTGTCTGGGACAGTGGAAACACTGAATGTTAGCTTTATGCTCTGCTTTCTCTGTGATGTTCTTTCTTGTGTTGAAGTCAAACCCTTTTCTCTCGTCTTCAGTCTCATCCTCTGTAGGCTAACTGTCCCTTGTTCCTTCCAGTGTTCTTCTGGCACATTCTGGAATGAAATGTGCAACTGGGGAAGTGTTCACAAATTATTTTTGTAAACATATATAATAATATCAGATAAATACCCTGTGTGTTGTATTTTGTCTTCCCAGTGATGATGGTCAACCTGATTGTTCCCCCTGTGTATGCTGTGTTGTGCTTAGTCATTTCAGTCGTGTCCAGTTCTTTACAGCCTCCATGGACTGTAGCCCACGGGGTTCCTCTGTCCATGGGGATTCTCCAGGCAAGAATACTGGAGTGGGTTGCCATTCCCTTCTGCAGGGTATCCTCTTGACCCAGGGATTGCAGGTCTCCCACATTGCAGGTGGATTCTTTACCGTCTTGAACCACCAGGGAAGCCCATGAACACTGGAGTGGGTAGCCTATCCCTTCTCTAGGGGATCTTCCTAACCCAGGAATCAAACTGGGGTCTCCTGCATTGCAGGCGGATTCTTTACCAGCTGAGCTACCAGGGAAGCCCTCCACCTGTGTATGCTGCTGCTGCTGCTGAGTCGCTTCAGTCGTGTCCGACTCTGTGCGACCCCATAGACGGCAGCCCACCAGGCTCCCCCGTCCCTGGGATTCTCCAGGCAAGAACACTGGAGTGGGTTGCCATTTCCTTCTCCAGTGCATGAAAGTGAAAAGTGAAAGTGAAGTCGCTTGGTCGTGTCCGACACTTAGTGACCCCATGGACTGCAGCCCACCAGGCTCCTCCGTCCATGGGATTTTCCAGGCAAGAGTACTGGAGTGGGGTGCCACTGCCTTCTCTGCTACCTGTGTATAGATTCAGGTAAAGCTTAACATGTGTTACTGTTTAAAATACACCAAGTTTATTAAGACTCACTATCAGTGCCACTACTCATCTCGTCATCTTTACAGGTTTTCTGTCTTTATTCAATGCATATTTCTTTTGTATATACTTGAAATTGAATCATATAGCTTACATAACACTTTCTTCACCCTACATCACTGTCTCTGCATTCTCTGAACGTAAGAACTGTTCTAAAGCATTTTTAATGACTACATCATTCTTTTGTATAAGATTATTTGCCCATTCCTCTTTTGAGAACATTTTTCACTATTGTAAGTAGTCATAATTCACATATTTACCTCTTAGCATATTTGTTTTTCAGATTATTTACTTAGAATCATTTCTCAGAAGTCAATCATATGTTATTATTACCATTTTTAAGGCCTCTGATGCATAAAGACGAAAATTTTGTTGTGTGTTTACAGATGATACCTCTTTCATGGTTCATAGTAGCAAAGATTGGACTAAAACCCAGGCCTCCTGAGTTCTAGTATTTTAGTCCCATACTTCTTTTGCTATATATTATGATAAAATAGGGTGGTATTTCTTTGTTTAGAGAAAATGACTTCATTTTAGTCAAGTTCATTCACCTCCCAGGAAAGACGTGTTGTGGGTCATTTAAATAAATTTACACTGTTTAGATAATTCATTTTATGTTTTTAAGATTGCAGCTTAAGTCCAGGGAGAGATGGTACAAACAAGTACAGAAAGTTAAATAATGACATGAAATGTTAAATAACCATATTAAAAGTTTCTGTAGAGAATTATATCAGTTTTATTCTTAACCCTTTGAGCAGCTCAGTAATTACAGCTAAGTTCTCAGGATACAAACACAAAGATGAGTAAGAGTCTACTTTAAACTTACTTAGCATTTCTTTTTCTAACCTCGTCTCTTAAGGTTCAAACCTAGATTACAAGCTAAGCAGTGTAACCGATACTAGTAACATTTTAATACTTCTGAAATGATTTTCACGTACATCTTCATGTGAGCCTCACAGAACAACTCTGAGGAGTAATTAGGGTGGTGAAACTTCAGTCCAGGGTGTGAGTGTGGAGGTTATTTAGTTAGTAGTTGTCATGGACTTGGAAATTGCATCCTGTTTCAGATTTTCTGCTGGTTCCCTTACACCATTTCTGCCTCTGCTTCCATGATCTCTCTTTTTAAAAAATTGAGATAAGATACAGTGTTTCATTAAGGTGTTTGACCTGTTGATTTGATATATTTGTATATTCAGTATGGGGCTTTCCTGATGGCTCAGATGGTACAGAATCTGCCTTCTATGCAGGAGACTTGGGTACGATCCTTGGGTCAGGAAAGTCCCTTGGACTAGGGAATGGCAACCCACTCCAGTATTCTTTCCTGGGGAATTCTATGGATAGAGAAGCCTAGTGGGCTACAGTCCATGGGATCTCAAAGAATCAGACACGAGTGAGCAACTGACACTTCACTTTCACTTTCTTTTTCATGTATTCAATTCAGCCTCCATGATCTCTCAAACTTTAATATCTGAACCACCAAAACAACTTAAAATTTCTCCAGAATTTCTCTTTCTTGAATTCCCTCTCTCTCTCTGCTTTTACTCTTCCATAACATTTCAGCCAGAGTAAATTTGCTATCTTATCAGGGTACATATTGCTTCTTTTTATGACTTTGCCTTTAGGACCAAAATTTTGGATTATAGCAGTCTCCCAATCTTTGTTCTTTAACAGATCACATTCAGGGTTTTATTCTAATTTGCCTTCCTTAATAAGCCAAAATGGATCTCATATATAAAGAAGGGATTTTAGAGCTAGCTCCCCCACTGTGTGCGTATGTGTGTGCTCAGTCGTGTTCGACTTTTGCAACTGCATGGATTGCAGCCCGCCAGGCTCCTCTGTCCATGGGATTTCCCAGGCAAGAATACTGGAGTGGGTTGCCATTTCCTTCTCCATTTCCCCCGCTTCTGTCCCCCAAATTTCAGGATACGGCAGTTCTCGTGCTGGTTCATACTCTCTCTCTCCCACAAGTTACTTAGTATCTTCTGTAGCACCGGGATCATATTTAGTTAATGATAGTTAGACTGTTGGTTTGACTTGCTCAGCCATATTTTCCTCCTTACTAGACATGATCTTAAGTCTGTCTTGGAGAGTGTAGAGAAAGGACAGCTGTTGGAAGGTTTAACAGTTACCGTGATGCCCTTTTACTCCTTGCTGTTTTGGCTCTGGGGATAGATGGTTGGGCTCTTACTGTTCTTGTTTGTCCCATCCTCCTTGTGCATTTGATTTTCCTCCTCCTACTTCAGCTAGAGGACGTGAAGCCAGAGAGGTGGTTTTCCATTTTCCATTTCTAGCAGTAATGGTAACAAAACTCAGAACAGGTAAAAATCACTATTTTAGTTAAATTTGAAATGATTTCCTTTGGGGTGCAGTTTGAAGTAGAAGAATCTTCATCTGTTTTCACTTCAAAATGATAATTATCAATATTATACTTTATCTGTTTTTACTGATATACATAGAAGCCTGTTATAACAGCAAATTTATATCAGTGATGTAACGAAATTAATGAAAATTATTTTTTAAATTGGGATTACTTTTTTCTAATACAAGTGAAACTAGTTCTGAATGCACAAAGTATGTTTTGAAGCACAGTAACCCAGGTGGAAACAAACATGCTGTTTGTTTTAATTACTTTGTAATAATTACTTTATCCTCACTGCCTATTAAATAGATTGTACATAGGAAAAACAGGAAAAATTAGAGATGAGTTTATTGTTTTAATTAAGCATTAACTGGTTTTGGATAAGTTATATTTAGCATCCCAATTAGAATTCTTTTCTCCATGTTTTTATTACATTTTCTTTTCTTTTTTTTTTTTTGCTTTCAACTTACAGTGTTTAAAATTCAATAAGATGTTAAGAGATAAGCCAGAAATGTAGACTGTTACAGAAGCCTAGGAGATTTAGTTAATCTGACCTAGATGTTCTTTTGATGATTGAGATTCATTTGGGAAAATAGTCCTTAATTTCATAATGAAGCATAGGAATATCTGCCATATAAGTCAGTTGTCCTGCCAGTGACAGGCAGATTAATCGGCCACAAAAAGAAAAGAGTTTGCCTTGAAAGTTGTGCTATTTAGATCATTGCCATTTGGATGAGCAGTAATATGAAAGTTGTAAGTGAATGTAGCCCTTATATTTTGCCGTGTTCCAAAGAGGATTATCTAGTGTTTTTTTCAAGGGCTTTCTGTGTACATTTGGTGTTGGCTTCGTTTTCAGTGTAATGCAGAACAGATAATGTGAGAACATCCTTGAGTAGAAATTGGATGTGAAAGTAAATATTAGTGCTGTTTGAGAATATATATATATATATCAACAGTTAATTTATTCCACATTTATTTCTTGTAACCCAAAATCTGGGTACTTGCACGCTTAGAATGAGAACACTTAATTTACAAACTTCTATACCAATTTTTTTGTTGTTCTACCAAAGCCCTGAGATGTTGGTTCTTGCGTCAGCTTTTAATTTAACGTTGTACGATATTATTTTAAGAAATAAAACATAATGAGGACTTAGAAATAAAAGATCAGATTTGAGGGTTGCTTGGTGTAGTCTGCAAAACTGAGTGAAAAAGGCAGTAAAGATATGTCCTCTGGACTGGAGCTGCCAGGGTACGTTGTTTTCTTGTCATAATACTGTGATCATGTATTAAATAATGCAGTGTTCTCATAGGGAAGCCCTCATAGATAATGAAGATGCTATAGGTAGAGTGACAGATCCTTGAAATTAAATGTGAAGTGGTTTGTCTTTTATTTCAGTATCCAAAATTGTAAAGTAATTGTTTTGAAACCAGGATTATTGGCTGATTATTAGTTATTCTTAATTTGAGGCTATAACATACATCTCAGTTATTGAAATAAGCTAAGACTATGAACTGAGTACTTGGATTGTTTTTAGTACCTAGCTCTTGAAACATTTAGTTTTCGATACTAGGCAAGCATGTGTGGTAATCAGAATACTTTCATCACTAAGTTTTATAAGGCATGTCTCTTTAAAAGCCATTGGTTCACGGGGATGATCCAGGGAGATGATATGGGGTGAGAGGTGGGAGGGGGTTCAGGATTGGGAACTTAATGTATACCCGTGGCGGATTCATGTCAATGTATGGCAAAAATAAATAAATAAATAAAACTAAAATCGAAAGACAAATAAATAAAAGCCATTGGTTTATCATTGTGATAATTATTAAGTCTATGTAATGTATTAATAATTTTTGCTTTCTGAATCTATTGGGATCTCTATAAAGTGTGTGTGTGTGTGTGTCTAAATTGATATATTTTGGAGTTGATTTAGTCCATTATTTCAAGGTTTCTTTCTCTTTCAGCTACAGAACACTTAGCTGTTTTTAATAATTATAGATTTGTGGAATTCAAATTGACCTACAGAGTAGCATTTTGAAATAACCCGAATCTTCTAGACATTGGTTAAGTATAGGTTGTTCTATTCCTAAAGGTCCTTGATAACTGTGGGATTAGGTTGTAGATTTCTTTTAGTATATACATTTGGGAAGGAGGCAGCCAGGGTCATCAGAAGGAAAACTATCATTGAGGGGAAATTAACATTTGGCTAAAGCCTTACCTTGTGTGCTATATGATTATTTTATTTTACAGACTCCAGGCATTAGAGCTCGGCCTACAAGACTTCAGTGGTTTTGTGATAGATGTATTGCAAATAATCAGGTTTGTATTTAATTTCTGGTCTCCCTCACCCAAAACTGTGAGTAGAAAGCAATGTCCTCCATGTCCTGTGAGCATCTGGGGATTTCATGAGATGCAGCTTTGGTTGCCTTGGTTGTTTTCCAAACACCCAATCACTTAATTCTGGTTCCTGAGGTCTACAGAATCCTTAAAAATAATAACATGGGCTCTGAAGATTTCAACCGGCTTCATTCTGCTTGTTGGTTTGAGCAGGGCTGACGTTTCCTTGGCAGTTGAAATCTGCTTCAGTCGTTAGCGACCAGAGGAAATGCTTGATGGGAGCCCAGTGGAGTTTTTACTCCAGTCCAGATGCCTCTCACATCGTGCCAAGAAAAAGCCACAGGGAAAGAGGAGTATAAAGTTGGGGTGGAAGAATATTCCTGTTAACAGATATAGATGTACTCACTGAGTCCTCCACCCTCAGTATCTTTGAATTTTCCAAAATGCTCCTCCGTGAGGTTTTCTCAACTAGAGAATCATTCATATGTATTCTTGTCTCCAAAGAATCCTTTAGCTCTTTAGTAAATTGTTTTTAATTGTGATAAAATACATACGGCATCACATTTATCATTTTAATCATTCTTAACATGTACAGTTAGTGGCATTAAGTACAGTTGCATTCTTGTGCTCAGTCCTTTAACCTTTGAAGTAAAGTTAGCCTGCCCTTTGGGTAAAGCTGATTTGAAGGATTATTCAACTGTGACTTGTCAACTATAAAAATATATCCTTTATACAATCTAGATCCCTCTGTTAATCTTATCTTTAAGGTTGAAACTCTAGAAAAATTAGTGGAGCTGACACAGAAGCTATTTGAATGTGATAGAGACCAGCTGTACTACAGTCTGCTAAAACTATATAGTAAGTAATATGACTCTTCCTCATTTTTTTATTTTGAGACATTTATTCTGTGGAAGGCAGTGCCTGGAAAGGAACATCAGGCCCTGAGGAAGCTCCTGGGGGTTGTCACTTGTGGAGTCTTCCGCAGAGGCTCAAGGAGAGGCCAGATTGAATTTCTATCACAGAATGTTGTGATGTTTCCCTAGACATCCTACGGTCTTGCCTGACATTCTTACTGCAGTAATGAGAAAGTGAGAAAACTCTTCATCAGAGCCACAGAATTTAATGAGAGTTTTTGAGGAGAAACTATTCTTTTTTTCTTTTAATTTAAATTCTTTAGTAAATTTATCAGTCACTGCTATAAGTAATCATTGACATATTCATGTGTCTAGATATTTTTCCAGAAAAGTGCATATTTATATACAGACTCATTGTAAACAATTACTTTTCAAAATGCAGTTGTATTGTAAGATAGTTTTGACTCAGTTCTATATTACCAGCCTTTTTCTGCACTTTATCACCCACCAATGACTATATTGAACAGTTATATTAGAGTTTACTCAACTAGTCTCCTACTGCTAAACGTGTGAATAAAAATCTATCAGTTTTCAATCCTATAAAGCACTACATTAATTGTCTTATACCTTAATCTTTGTTCACAACCTTGTTTCCCTAAGCTGAATTTGTATTTGCACTAAGGGTTAAAAGTGATGGTCATTTCTAAAACTTGTGGTCTCTGTTGTTAAGCAGTTCTCTAGTGTGTTTATGCAAGTTTACATATCTGGAACTGTGCAGTCTCTTAAGGTATTTTGTAGAGAGGAACGATGGAACAGTCGGTGACCTTTCTTCCTTCCTTTCCTACATAAGATCTCAATCTATTCTTCTTTTTCCTTTACCAAATATAGACAGCAGTGAATAAGTTGATTCATTTGTCTTTTTGAACTTGTATTTATTATCATTGGAGGCTTTGTCTTACATCTTTATGGTGTATATTAAATATGCTGTAAATTTTACATTTCATTCTTTGGTTACATTGACATACAGTTCACATGTAATTCTTAAAACTTTTCACTTGAATGATGATCAAATTCTGGCACCCAATGCTGAGGTGGTTGTTGAATGTATAGAATTTTAAAACTTGGGTTTTAGGCATTTAATCCTTAATTAGTGGATTATAACCTGTATTAATGTGCTAATTCTCCCCCACTCCCCTGCTTTTTCTTACTTTGAGAGAATTCTTTCTTTCTTAAGTTCTAATTTTTTGCAAACTAAAAATACCGAAGTGATACATCTAAATGAGTTTTTAACCTTTAACGTCATCCCCGTAGAAGACTTTCATTCAGAAATATCTCTGAAGTCCACAGTGCTAGCATTTAGGTTGGCATTGCAGATAGAAAACTGGTGTTCTTCAGAAGAGTTAGACCTGAACCAGGACTGACAATACCTTGGCGTGAAAGAACAGCTGCAAGGATACATGAGGTATATCCAGGGAAGGATGAGAGGCAGTCAGCTTTACAGACTTTTTCCCTCTGGAGCTGACATTTTACTATTGTTTTTCTAAAAAGTAAGAAAAGGAAAAACAAGTTTTAAGTTCATCTTAAAATTTCCTTTAGGGGTAAGCAGGAACTCTTACAAATTAACTCTGAGGTTTATTACCGTTTTTTTAATCCCCTCTATCTGTTCTGATGGACACCCCCTCCCAGCTCTGTATTTGAGCCAATAGTCTGAGAAGCTCTCCTCTGCTCAGCTGAGGAGCCTCTGAGGGTGAGATAGCATGACAGCAGCCTCTCATGGGACTGGAAGCCAGAGGAATCATCACAGGAAAGTATATACTTTTTAACCCAGCGGCTGTCATGTTATGAATCAATAATGTGGTTGTGGTAACCCTAAACCTTCCCTTTCTGAAGAAAAAGCAAGCTGTCTCCTCCTGCATGTGCCCCCCCACTTTTTGCGCTCTAACTTGGACCACTACTTAAACATGTTGAATAATTTATAAAGCACAATTGATTTGAAAAGGAACACGTAGTATGGAATGATATACAGAATGTAGCCGTGTAACACGTGAAAAGTCCAGACTGGATTTCTGAGAAGACAATTTGTTCGGTGTAATGGAATTTTTTATGAACTCATTCTTTTTCATAATATAATTTTAGCCCTTGAAAGGAGTTCATTTAATTATTTCCAGGTATTTGTTAAAGGGCAGTTTTGCTTGTGTATTTAAAACAGTACCTTTCACACACGTCTACACACTTACTTTGTTGTGAATTATAGCATACTACAGAAACATGCACAGACAGAGATACATTGCTCCATGGTTTTGTAACACCCACCCTCCATATAACTTATAATGGAGATTAAGGAATAAAAAATGTAACTCTCTTCATTCCTTTAAATACTAGCTCTACTAAACCAGCTTTCCTTTTCTACTTAATAATATGATGTTCTTAGGTGATCTGTTATAGGAATCTGCTGTAATTCAAACTTTAGTTCTCTCCTTTCTAATATATTTTGACTTTCCACTGTGATAATCTTGTGACATTAGCTCCTAAGCCCTGCAACAAACATTATATGAATGAAACAACTCCCTCACCTGCATATATATTATTATTTTAACATTACTAATAAGGAATATTCTGTTATTGCTAAAGGACAGTTTTTTCTCCTTCTTACAGTTTTATTATATTAAAACACTTCAGTTTCTTTACATATACAAAGAAGAGAATTTATATTCTTTGTATATGTAAAGTACTCTTGCCAAAATTTGAGCTGCCTTACATTCATAATTTTGCAATAAAAGTTCTTTGAATCTATTTTTAAAACCCCGACATTGAAAACATGAACATTGATGGGACTTCCTTAGTGGTCCAGTGGCTGTGACTCCATGCTTACACTGCAGGGGACCTGGGTTTGATCCCTATTCAGGGAACTAAGATCCCACGTGCTGCATGGCACAACTGGGGGGAAAAAGAAAACAGGAAAACCACCCTGAGTATTTATCCTAAGATGTTATTTACGTGCTATTTTCTTTATTTATGACCATTGACATTTCTTTTTCATGCTGTATTGTCTTCCCTCCTCCATTATTACACACACACAACATGAATATATTCTAAATTACTGAAGGGTCAAGCCAGTATAGTAGTATACAAAGCAAAACGTCAAATGTTGTGTCCACACAATACCTGAGTTAACGTGTCCATGGCCATCCTTCCAAATCACTCTCTTTACATTTGTATCCATGTATTTTTTTGCATATACACCTATTATTATTTTGATTGTTTAATGCTCTACATGTTTTGTGTGCTGTATTCTGTGGCTTATTTTATTAATATGAAATAAATTCATAGGAAAAGATACATGCTTGCTTTTTCTCCCTTTAGTTAACCAGTTTTAAATGCTGGTATCCATGGAACCTCCTAAGTTGATCATTAAACATTTTTTAAATGAGTTTATGAACTTTTTGGTATATTTGTGTTTCATTTCCTTGCAGTCATTATTCTTTTTGTTGCCCAAATTGTCCCGTCTTTGGCCACTGGGAACCTCTTTACATAAGCTCCCTGTGTCATTTGGCATACTGCATTAGTCTTTGTTGTTATATATATATAACAACCTGCATTAGCTTATTACATTTAGGCCAAA
This sequence comes from Aepyceros melampus, assembly GCA_006408695.1. NCBI lineage: Eukaryota > Metazoa > Chordata > Mammalia > Artiodactyla > Bovidae > Aepyceros > Aepyceros melampus. The sequence continues at coordinate 7,203 of SJXQ01004817.1, read as the reverse complement.
CAAGACCATCCTAGCTTATGTGGCATAATTTCTGTCCAAACCTTATCTTAGAGAGGAATGATATTTAAGACCATAATCAGGTGATTGACACATGGGAAATTTAGAAATTACCCCATCCTGTCAGTAATACATAAAAACTTGACAACTTTATAATTAAAACTCTGCACTCCAGACATCTTTGTCTCTTAGTTTAACACTATAGGAACTGTGTGTGAAGTGCCAACTGTTGTTACATGCTAGTCAGATGGCCCCACAGTGAAGTCCCACAGCTATGTTCCTGTAAAATTCACTGATAGTGTCAAAAATTCCTTGGTTTTTACAGTTTAAGAGTTCTCAGATCATTTGGTACATCAGTGCTCTTGTTCTTTAAAGAAGGAACCATGAGTTCCAGGGAAGTGAAGGAATTACTGGGCAGTGTCCATTCCCTGCTTACAGCCAAGTCTGTGGGCTGTTGGATTTTTCGGATAACAAGTATGGTGGTGGTTTTGGTTAAAGGAATTTAAAGCCCCCGGGGTATATTGTGAAAGGCTTAGCCTTTCTGTGTCTTGGTGAGAGCATGGCTACAGATTTTGGCACTGACCAGTTTGATTGCCTCAAATTTTTGTTCTGTATTCTGTGATCCAGGTACATTTCCAAGATAGAAAGTGCGTATATCTCAGTTTCATGCTGTATAGTTCTCACCCGTGTTTTGAAATATTTTTTTTGTTGTAAGCTGTTAATCCATTTAAACAGGTGCCTCTCGGTTGTATCCTGTCCTGCCGAAGTGAATTATCTTCCCATACTCCTTCCAGTCTGAGAGCATGGTACCTCATCCATCTCTTCACTATCTGAAATAGTAATTATTAGCTTTAAAAAAGTGCCTTAGCGGTTCTGTTCCCAATGTGTGGAAACCTGTGTCCTCCACAGTCCATAGTACCCTTTGGCATGAAACAGAAGTGGTCCACCTTTCCCTTTCTACAGAATTAAAGATTTGGCGGCTTGAGTTTTTGTTTTTATTTAATTAAATAAAGTGTATTTGATAACCTTTATGTATATAAAGTTTTATATATTAACATACTTGAAAAATTACTGTTGAATTTTATATTACATAAAACGTTTTAATGAAGGAAAAGCATAATTAGCTTATGAGAATCTTGCTTTGAAAATTGATTATAAATTTAGTAAGGATTTTATGTTAGGCTGATTTTATTATCAAAGTATATATAAAATCACTCTGAACTTTAGGTTAATTTCTACTGTTTGCTTCACTTCTTAGTATATTCCGTATGAAAACTTGGGCTACCATCTATGTATGACTCCTAGGAAATTTTCTACTTGTTTTCTTTTTCTTTATTGCACGTTTCTGATAGAGTGTATATGTGTTTCATTTTTGTTCTTTGAGTTTTTTTACTTTGAAGAGTCCGTTATTAAAAAGCTTATTAGCTTTTCAATTTTAGGGTGAGAGGAAATCTAGGAAAATTTCATGTGTTTTGGTATTTTGATATTTTTGAGAAACAAACATTCTTATGTTTTCTGGGACATTCGTGTCCTGAAACAAACCCTCTTCCTGGAGCTGGCCATACACCATTGAGATATTTCTTACTCATATTTTCAAAGGGCCGCTTTTAAAACAATATTTCTGTGTGTGTAACAGGTGTACTGAACTTACTGTCATAAGTTTTTTCATATTTTGCTCTAACTTTCCACAGACAGAAACTTAAATGACTTGCTCTTTTTTTCAAAATTCATAGAATGTTTAAAAATGAAGTCTTGATTCTTAAGTTTTTGCTATTTGTGACCACCAGGTTATCACACAGAAGAAATTAGATACTTTATTATGAAGGAAATCTGCTGGTTTCTTTCCAGTAACCTTCCTCTCTCCCTGTAATCTTGCTTAAGTCTGTTGACATTATGAGAAACATATTACACACTGACATAGACGTTCTTAAGGTCAGCAGAAGAGACAGAATTCTCCCTATTTAAGCAGAAAAATTTGTTGATTTGTCACTTTTGACAAAGATCATACATTTGTGCATTTCCAATCACTATAGCTGTGTACTGGACTGTCTGTGTGCATCCTGTCATCTTTCCAGAGTCTACTGCTCATAGTTGAGAAGCTTTTAATGAAGTGTGTTTATCTTTTCTTGTGTTTTAATAGGTAAGGACTTACTATGGTTTAAACTTCAAAAGGTACAAAAAGGAATACAGAAAGAAGTCTCCTCACTTTTGGTCCACAATTACCCTGGTCCTTTCCCTGGAGGCAGTGTTTGGAATACTTGCTTTAGCAGCAAATAAAAAGTTTTAAATATTTTCATGGATTCTGTTCAGTATGTTCATTAGTTTCTATTTATTTTTATAGAAGTAAATGGTGACTGGCAAAAAGCTGATGCTGTCTGGAATAAAATGCAAGAAGAAAATATTGTTCCTCGTGAGAAGACATTAAGGTTATTAGCAGAAATCCTTAGGAACAGTAATCAAGAAGTTCCATTTGATGTACCCGAGGTAATTTGTTTTTAACTATAACAGATTTTGTTGTTGGTATAAATTTAGGTTATAGATTAACCCAGCTTTACATTGAAAAGTTTTCTGTATTTACAACTTTTTCTTTAACTGAATAATTTTATTTTTAAGTTGTGGTATGAGGAAGAAAAAGATTGCCCAACTTCATTACCCTCACCTGTAGAAGTTAATCTTCAGCAAGAACTATTGAACGCCTGCCGCAGGAGGAGAAACAACGGTAAACACGTACACTGGGGTCTCCTTTTTGACAGCAACGTGGGATCTGAGCCCAGCAAATTAGTAGTGCTTTAGGAAGAGATGGGACTTAAATTGTATATATTCATTATTTTCTTTCATTTAAGTTAACAAAGACATTTTGGTACAATTGGGAAAATTTAAATGTCGACTCAGTAGTAGGTAATTAAGGAATCACTCTCATGTTTATATTAGATAGAATAACAGCTTATGATTTATAGATGTCCTTGAATTTTGAGATCAGTAATGAAATATTGAGAAATGAAAAAAACTGAATATTTCTGTAATTCATTTTAAAATACTTAAGCCTTAAACCATAAAATATTTAAGTCAGAAACCATGTGTTTGAAGGTTAAACAGATCAGGAAACATGTTGCTTGTTAGATGTAGGCAGTGGGTAATGGTGGGGGTCATTATACTATTCCTTATATTTTTCTGTACACTTAAAATTTTTCATAATGAAAACTAAAGCAGATGTCATTTTATCAAAAATTGCACTTTGAATATAACATGATCATGAGTTTTTTGACAAATGTATTTGTTACATGTTTTGATTTTATGTGAAAGCAAAAAAGCGATTAGGACTTAAAGCTTCATACAGTATCTCTGCTTAACATCTCAAGGTTGTAGGCTGGATATGAGACCCGTTTCTTGCTCTTCTTCCCTTTTTTCAGTGGTAATATTTCCAGAAGGTGTGCCTACCTCTATTAAGACTACTTTAAAATTTCTATGACTATCTTGAACCCTCTGATACAAGCTTGCCTTTCACATTCTAGATGTTTTCATTTAGACCTCATTATACTCTTTCCAGATCATACATTTCTTCCATTTTCTTCACTTAAGTTTTCTCCGTAGAATGCTTCTGTTATCTCTCATTTCTCCAGTTTTTATGTAGATTTCCAAGTATGCTTTATGATAATTTAACCATTATGCAGCAGATTTGTTTTCATTCTAGTATTGACAGTTTTGAGTTCTCTTCCGTAGAAAGCCATCAGTTTAGAAATTTATAGAACCTCTTAACTTTTGTTTTCCAAGAGGATATTAAACTTTTTATTGATTACACATGATAATAGATGATACACAAACTTCATTCCCATCTATAACTTTATCGGTACCATAATTCAATTTAAATATATTGCATAGGATATGCCAATAATCATTAATAACCAAAAAAGAACTCTGTGACTTTGCACGGGTGACCCTTTTAACAGTGAATTTCCAGGTCACAACAAAGTAACTGTCAGTTCAACTACACGAAGGTTCTGAAGACAGTAGCTTCTCCACCAAACCAAGTTGTAAATAAATTTCAAATGGAACCTGACATCACCCTGAAGAAATTCTAACTTCACACTGTTGGAGTAGTTTACCAAAATGGCTTCAGAGTAGACTAACTTTACACAGCACCTTTAAAAAAAAAAAAAAAGACATTTATTCAGCAGCATGAGCAGACTATTGCATTTAGCAATCAACA
>SJXQ01004816.1:280309-333072 GCA_006408695.1 Aepyceros melampus | reverse complement strand
GTCAATGTGTAGCAAAACGAATACAGTATTGTAAAGCAAAACAAACTAAAAAATAAAAATTAATTAAAGAAAAAAAAACAATATCTCCCATGAACTTAAATACACACAACCCTCAATAAGATATTAGCAAATCTAATCCATCAATATATAAAAGTTGATATACCATTACCAACTGGGATTGTATAAAAAATTATATACCATTACCAAGTGGGATTTATTCTAAGTATGAAAGACTGACTCAACATTTGAATATCAGCATAGCTATAATAAAAAATAGTACAAACATCTAATGTTTGCAAAGATGTGGAGAAACTGGATCACTCATACATAGCTAGTAGGAATGGGAAATTGTACAGCCCCTCTCATAACGAGTATAGCACTTTCTTAGAAAACTGAACATGGCTTACCATACAACCCAGCAATTGCACTATTTGGCATAAATACACAAATGTTCATATAAGCTTTATTAATAATAGCCTGGAATTGAAAATAACCCAAATGTCCTTCAGTAGGGGACTGGTTAGACACAGACACACTGGTACATCCATACCAATGGAATACCTCTTAGCAAGAAAAAGGAACAAACTATTGATACAGCAACAGTTTGGATGGATCTTAAGGGAATTAGGGCTTCCCTGATGGCTCAGACAGTAAAGTATCTGCCTGCAAGGCAGGAGACCTGGGTTCAATCCCTGGGTGAAGATCCCCTGGAGAAGGGCATAGCAACCCACTCCAGTATTCCTGCCTGGAGAATCCTATGGATAGAGGAGCCTGGCAGGCTACAGTCCATTGGGTCACCAAGAGTTGGACATGACTGTGAAACTAACACTTTCACTTTCGAGGTAATTAGGCTGAAAGGGGGGGGGGGGGGGCCCATCCCCAAATCTCATATGCCACATGACTCTATCCATGTAACATTTTAAAAATGACAAAATTACAGAAATGGAGATGTAGTTGCCATAGGACAGGGATAAGAGAGGAGAGTGTGACTATAAAAGACAACACAAGGGATCCCTGCTGTGTGTAACCGTTCTGTATCTTGACTGTATTAATGTCAATATACTGGTTGTGATATTCTACTAGAGGTGTGTCAGTCTTCTCAGGCCTCCATAACAAAATACAATGGACTGGGTGGCTTAAACAACAGACATTTATTTTTCACAGTTCTGAAGGCTACAAAGCCCAAAATTAAAGTCCTGACAGATTCAGCTTCTTGTAAGGGCCCTCTTCCTGGCTTGTAAATGGCCACCTTCTTGCTGTATCCTCAGATGGCACAAGAGAGAGAACTCTGGTGTCTCTTTCTTCTTATAAGAATATTAACACCATTGTAAAGGCCTCACTCTCATAACATTACCTGAACCTAATTAACTCAAAGGCCCTACTTCCAAATACTATCATATTAGGGGTTAGGGCTTCAACATATGAATTCTGGGTGAGACTCATTCAGTCCATAACAAGATTTTTAAATTAGTGTGATAAAACCTCTATAATCATTAAACAATAGCTCCCCATTTCCTCTCTCAGCCCCTGGCAACCTCTATTCTATTTTCTGTCTTTATGAATCTGCCTGCTTGTACTATAGTTTTGCAAGATGTTATCATTTGAGGAAACTGGGTAAAGGGTACACAGGCTCTCTCTGTATATGAATCCACAATTATATAAAAAATCTTAAAGAGAAACTCATTCATGTTTGTCTATTATTTGTATGAGTTTTTAAATTATTATTAAACTCTGATCTATTTCCTAATTAACTTCAATCTCTCAAACTGGTGCTGTGTCACACAAACGTGTGACAACCACTTCTTTCCTCTAGTCAAATCTTTCTACATTGGATCAAATAATTTTGATCTTTTCAACTTCTCATTCCCACTTTCTACCTCTCAACCATTTTAGTTGCTGTTCCAGAAGACAACATACCTTCCAAGGAAAGAGAGATATTGGAACAGCCACAAAATGAACACATAATAACAAACAACTACAATGACAACAGTAGGAAAATCTACAGTGATTTATTGACTTCTAAGAATTGTAGATAATTCCAGCTTCCTTTGGTATCTACAGGGGATTAGCTCCAGGACACTCCATGGATACCAAAATCCATAGATTCTCAAAATCATCTAGATTATCTATTATATCTAATACAATGTAAATGCTATGTAATTAGTTGCTGGCATGCAACAAATTGAAGTTTTTCTTTTTGGAACACTTTGGATTTTTTCCCAAATATTTATGATTCAGAATTGGTTGAATCTGTAGATGTGGAACCTGTGGGTATAGAAAGCCAACTGTATATCATTTAATCTTTACATCAACATTGAGGGAAAGTATTATTAATGTGACTATTTATGAGGAAATTTAATCTTGGAGAGGTGAACTATGCCAAAATCACACCCTTATTAAAATGATGGAGTGGCTATAAGAATGCAGGTACATTTGGCATAGGAGCTTATGCACTTTCCTCTGTGAAGAACTGAACTGAATCCAGGAACTCTCATTTGAAAAGCAGCAGGACATTCAGTTGACCCAGGTCTTTACTTGTCCCAGGTCCCAGAAATAGACTAGCAGATTATAGTCCTGTATTAGTTTGCTAGGGCTACCATAACAAAGTGCCACAGACTGGGTAACTCAACAACACTAATTAATTTTTTCATGGTTCTGGAAGCTAGAAGTCCAAGATCAAGGTGTCAGTAGGTTCAGTGTCTCCTGAGAACTCTTTCCTTGGCTTGTAGGTGGCCAGCTTCTTCCCAGTGTTCTCACATGTTCTTTCCTCTGTGCACATACATCCCTGATGTCTCTTTTTGTGTCCAAATTATCCTCTGACATCAGATTGGATTAAGGACCACCCTAATGGCCTCATTTTAACTGAATCACCTCTATAAAGGCCCTATCTCCAAATACAGTCACATTCTGAGCTATTGGGGGTTGGGCTTCAACATGGGGCTTCAGGGGTGGCTCAGTGGTAAGGAACCTGGCTGCAATGCAGAAGACCCACCCTCCTCCCTCTTCCCTCCTCCCCCGTCCCCTCTTGATCCCTGGGTCACAAAGATCTCCTGGAGAAGGAAATGAAACCCACTCCAATATTCTTGCCTGGAGAATACCATGGACAGAGGAGCCTGGTGGGCTACAGTCCATGAGGTCACAAAGAGTCAGACACAACTGAGTGATTAATTGGGGCTGTGACATATGAATTTGCTGGGAAGGACACAAATTCAGCCCATAACAGGCCCTGAGACTAGGAGGTGGGGGGAAGAAAAAAAAGAAAGTTTAAAATAAAGATAAATACCTCCACAAAATAACGTGTTTCAAGTAGGTGCAATCCTTCTGTTCATTTACATTTCATCTAGTCCACTGTTTCTTAAATCTTTTTTTTTTTTACTATATCCATGATAATTTTTTAAAAATATGTTTTGTATTATGGCTCAATATGTACATATTGACTTTTACAAAATTAGACAAGATTCCCAAATTAATTCTGATTTTACAATGTGCATGTTTTCTATTCTGTTATTTTCTTTTATTCTGTTCTTTTGAATGAAAAGACTGCCAATTGTCCCTCACTGAATTGATTTTAGGAACTACTCTTCTTTACAACCTGCTGTTTGAAAATCAATGTTCTAATTTGTGCTGTCAGCTGTGACTGTCAAAAATTTTTCTTCATTCTACCACTGCTCTCAAAGCGCTGATCCCCCTCACTTACTACCCCACACATGTATTGGATCAATTGGATTTTGTTTTTTTCCCAAAGCCTTGATCCATGTATTTGTTAGTTTTAGTTCATAATTCCTTCATTTCTGTCAACTGCCCAGGAAACAGTGGCACCATTTCCTCTGTAACAAATAAAAAATTGCCATCTAATGGTGGAAGGGAGACAGTGCAGGCTTACATTTAGCATCTGTCCACCCCCTTAAAAAAAAAAATCTCTGCTCTCCCCTAATCCCCCTTTCTGATGCAATATTCATAAATACTTAGCAGCATGTTAGCAGGGATTCTTTAAAAATCTTCCTGAAGTGATGCTGCATTTAAAATTAGCTACTCCTTTCATGGAAGATTGAAAATCTGGCTGCTAGATGCAGCTCTGTCCTCTACTACTGTGTGACCTTGAACATGCTACTTTATCTCTCTGAGTCTCTGTTGTCTTGATAAAGCATGTCCTCATGACTTTACTGAATTTTCTTGCAGTTCGACAAAGAAAATTAAATCTGTTTCTGCCCCTTCTCTGTCTATCCTCAACTCACCAGCCAGATCCTGTTAAAACTAAGTCAGATAATGTCCCTGCCCAAAACCATCAACTGGATTCTCAGACTAAAAATCCAAGGATTTACAATCACCTAAAAGGTCTAACATAATGTAATCTGCTTGGCTCCCTAACACCACTGAGTAGGGACATTGGAATGTCACTGCCTGCTTCCATAGGGCCAGGAGTGGAAGATCAGCTCCCTGTTTGGCCCCACTGGAACTGTGGTGAGGGGGTGTGGTGTAGGAGTAGGGTGTGTATTATCAAAAAGATTTTCTGTTCTGGAAGGCCATCCTTTTCCTGCTCCTTTGCCTAGGGGTAATAGGCTTTTCTTGGAGCTTTTTTATTCCTGTCTGTGCCTGTTGGACATTCCAGATTGGAGGCATTTGCAGTCCATTGTCCACAATATAGAGGCCATAAGGAAGCTGAAGAAACTCACTACCATGTTGTTCCTAAAGTTCTGAGGTTTCTGGACGGTCAACTTTCTTTTCTCCATATTTCAGAGTCTTCTTTTGCTTGTTTGTGTGTTATTACCAGGGTTATTTTCTGATTTTGGTTTTTCAGTTGTAAGAGGTAGGAGGTGGTAGGAATGGGGCTACTCCATCTTGTACAGATGGAAGTAGAAGTTAATATTAGACTTGAGAGCCCCTGAAGAGGGCCCAGATGTTAAAAGCATACAATAATGTTCGTGCTACCTTTGAGGAAACTTTTCCACATAGAACTTGAAGAACCACCTTCCCTACGAAGAACAGAGCTACTCCTACACACTTATCTTGCAGATGCAATAAAATGGAAAAACAAAACAAACAAACAAAAACCTGGGAAACCAGCTAAGGTTGTAGAGGTTTTTCCCTGAACAGAGATATCCCACTGAGGAATGAGTAGGATTGCAATTCAGTTGCATTTACCTTCAAAACTCTGTGCCCTGGTGTGTGCAAACTCATGAGGAAGATGTACCATTTTGTAACTCACTTGCCAAGAAGGGGCACCATCTTATATGTACAAAGGTGCTGTATGAACTTGGAGGCACTAAACATACAAGTTATGTCTTCACTAGAGGACCTTCTTTGGAGAAGGCGATGGCACCCCATTCCAGTACTCTTGCCTGGAAAATCCCATGGATGGAAGAGCCTGGTAGGCTGCAGTCCATGGAGTCGCAAAAAGTCGAACACAACTGAGCGACTTCACTTTCACTTTCATGCATTGGAGAAGGAAATGGCAACCCACTCCAGTGTTCTTGCCTGGAGAATTCCAGGGATGGGGGAGCCTGGTGGGCTGCTGTCTATGGGGTCGCACAGAGTCAGACACAACTGAAGCGACTTAGCAGCAGCAGCAGCAGCAGCAGTCTTACTATAATAATGACCATTCTCCCTGTGCTTGTGAGCTCAGAGCTTGGTATGTGACTGAGTCTCTGGCGAAGAAGCAGGCCCTCTCCAGGCAGCTGTCTTATTTTGGTTTTCCCATAGATAGGAACCTTTCCACATTCCATCTTCCAAAAATCACTTAAAAGCTCTGGTTCACCAATGATATCCCTCTTTGTTCAGAGCTTTTATGGATCAATATTTTTAAAATATCTATTTGGATGTGTCACTAGGATTTTGGAAGAAAGGCAAGGCAAATACAAGTGTTGGTTTCTTATCTTGTGCTTGAAATCTGACAATGATCTAACAATGACCTTTGAAAAATTTGTCTAGGATGTTTGTGTCCTATCAATCCTAAAATAATAAAAAATGCAATGAAACAAAGTAAAATACAAATTTATGATCTAACTAAAATCTCAATAATATTGATATCAGAAGTTTATAAAAGAGGAAACAACAGAGAAAAGCCTTGGTATAACTTTACCTCATACCTCGTAGCAACTAACATGAAGAAGAGAACCAAACATATACATGATATAATACAGTCTGAGAAAGTTTCCTAAGTATATTATTACTATAATCTCAGTCTCTCTCTATAACTCTTGCTCCCTCCTTCTCCCTACCTTTTTTTCCCCTCTGTACAGACACACACACACACACACACACACACACACACACAGATGCACAGTATTACAGAGTTTTAGTGAAAAGTTAACTATTTTTGTTTATATAAAAAGCTTCAGTTTTTTTTTTTCATGTAAACTCAGATAATAGATTAAGGCTTCCCAGGTGGTGCTAGTGGTAGAGAACCCACCTGCCAATGCAGGAGACCCAGGAGACATGGGTTAGATCCCTGGAAGATCTCCTGGAGAAGGAAGTTCAGTTCAGTTCAGTTGCTCAGTCATGTCCGACTCTTTGCGACCCCCATGAATCGCAGCACGCCAGGCCTCCCTGTCCATCACCATCTCCCAGAGTTCAGGAAATGGCAACCCATTCCAGCATTCTTGCCTGGAGAATCCCAAGGACAGAGGGGCCTGGCAGTCTACAGTCCATAGGGTTGCAAAGAATTGGGCATGATGGAAGCGACTTAGCAGGAGCACAGATAATAGATTAGAAAATATGAAGCTTTTATTTGCATAGTTGAAAATTAACCTTACCTGAACAGAGGTTAGCTTGTGTCCATGGCTCCAGGGACATAATGTTTAAAGTCCTTAACAGTCCTACCTGATAAGTGTCTTTGTTTCACTGGGGAGCCTTAGACCACACCAGATAGTCTAACAATGTGATTTATGATGGGGCTTTGGGTCATGTGGTATCAGCCCTCCTCTGGAGGAGCAGAAAACTAAGATCAGTCACACAGGCAGTCATGTGTCTTCGTGACTGAGTCCCAGTAAAATCTGTGGATACGAAGGCTCAAGTGAGCTTCCCTAGTTGACAATACTCTGTGTGTATTATTACACATCACTGCTGAGAAAAGTCAGTTCTATCCACAATTCTCCTGGAAGAGGACAGTTAGAAGCTTCTCACTTGGAACTCTCCTGGACCCTGTCTTATACACCCTTCTCTTGGCTGATTTTAATCTGTATCCTGTCTCTGTAATAAACCATAACTATGAGCTGCCTGCAATGCAGGAGACCCGGGTTTGATTCCTGGGTTGGCAAGATCCTCTGGAGAAGGAAATACCCACTGCAGTATTCTTACCTGGAGAATCCCATGGACAAAGAGCCTGGCAGGCTACAGTCTATGGGATCGCAAGAGTTGGACATGACTTAACGACTAAACTACCACCACATGAGCTTAACAGCTTTTTTTGAATTCTGTGAGTTCTTATAGTGAATTATTGAACTTATGGAGAAGGAAATGGCAACCCACTCCAGTATTCTTGCTTGGAGAATCCCATGGATGGAGGAGCTTGGTGGGCTACAGTCCACGGGTCGCAAAGAGTTGGACACGACTGAGTGACTTCACTTTCACTTTTCATTGAAATTAAGGGTGGTGTTTCCTCTGATAACAATATCAAATATTGTCAAAGACACAGAGTCACAGGAATCTCATTTATGACTGGTGGAAACTTAAAATGGTACAGCCACTTTGGAAGACAATTTGGCAGTTTCCTATAAATGTAAATGCATACAATATATTTATCATATGATTCAGTAATCCTGCCCTTAAGTATTTACCCAAGGTAACTGAAAGACTATATTCACATTAAAAAAAAACTGTATTCTAATGTTTAAAGAGTAGCTTTATTCATAATCACTCCAAACTAGAAATAACCAAGATGTCTGTTAAAAGACAACTGTCAAAAACAATGTTATAGCTATACAATGGAATACTAGTAGGTAATTAAAAAAAGCATGCTTGATTCATGCAGCAAGGTGGATGAATAATAAATGTATTTTTACAAGTGAAAAAAAGCATATTCAAAGGCTATATATTATGATTCTACCTATCTGACATTATGGCTTCCCTTGTGGCTCAAATGGTAAAGAATCTGCTTGCAAAGCAGGAGATCCAGGTAAAACTATAGAGATGGAAAACAGATCAGTAGCTGCCAGAGACTGAGGTAGAGGACTAGTTACAACAAATGGACTGCACAAGAAAATTTTTGTATGATGAGACTAACTCTTTGGTGTGGTACTAGAGTGGTAGATACATGATTCTATGCATTTGTAAAAACCCATCGAATTTTACAGAACAAAGAGTAGAATTAAAATCAACCAAGATACCAGGGCATCCTAGGATGTAGTGAAAAATGTGACAAATGAATTTCAGTATATTATAAATGCATGACATAACCTCAGTGAAGCTTGTGAGGGGAAAAAAGCCAATTTCATTAACTTCAAAAAAATAAACCACTTTTGAATAATTTCAGATTTACAGAAAAGTTAACAAAGATAGTACAGAGTCCCTATATACTCCTCACACAATTCTCTCCATTGTTAGTATCTCTCATTTCCAAGTACAATTGTCACCTAAGAAATCAACATTACTATTGTACAGTACATTACTATTAACCAAACTGCAGACTTTATTTGGATGTCACCAGTTTTTCTGTTAATATTGTCTTTTCCACTTCAGGACCCAATCCAGGATACTACATTAAGCTTAATTATGTCTCCCCAGTCTCTTCTAGTCTTTGATAGTTTCTCAGTCTTTCCTGACCTTCATTATCTTGAGGGATACTGGCTTTATATCCAGTAGAATGCCCCTCAAATACCTTTCTTATCACATCATATCATGTGGTATATATTATCAACTTCACTTATTACTGATGACATCAACCTTCACATCAGCCTTCCCTAGTAGATCAGATGGTAAAGCATCCACCTGCAATGCAGGAGACCTGGGTTCAGTCCCTGGGTTGGGAAGATTCCCCTGGAGAAGGAAATGGCAACCCACTCCAGTATTCTTGCCCGGAGAATCCCATGGACAGAGGAGCTTGGTGGGTCACAGTCCATGGGGTTGCAAAGAGTCAGACACGACTGAGCAACAAAACACATAACCTTCACATCACTTGGTGAATGTAGTGTTTGCCATGCCTCTCCATTGTAAAGCTACTATTTTTCCTTTTCCCTACTAAACTTTGGATATGAGTCACAGCTAGCCCACCAAGAAGATTAGGTTCCATCTCCAGGAAGAGTGAGTATCAACCTGTATTATTTGGAATTCTCTTGTAAGCAAGACTTGTCTCTTCTTCCCCATTTATCTATTTATTTAAGCATTTCTGATTAACTTGGGAAAACAGTATTTTTACTGGATAATCTAAGGCTAAACACAAAAAGAACTGTATATATACATTGCATTCTAGTTGATAAATTTGTTTCTCACAGCAACAATTCTAAAACTACTTTACATTAATGTGTGTGTATGTGCATACTCATTCATGTCCAACTCTTTGCGATTCCTTGGACTTTAGCCCACCAGGCTCCTCTGTCCATGGGATTCTCCAGGCAAGAATACTAGACTGAGTAGCCATTCCCTTCTCTAGGGGATCTTACTGACCCAAGGACTGAACCTGTCTCCTGCATTGCAGGCAGATTCTTTACCATCTGAGCCATCAGGAAAGCCCACTTTTCATTATTATTGTTGAAAAAATAAGTAAACAAATTGTGGTAACAGGAACCAGATTTCTCCCTATCAGGAAAAGAACTTTAAAAATAAGTAATGGGGTTCAGTTCAGTTCAGTCACTCAGTCATGTCCTACTCTTTGTGACCCATGGACTGCAGCACACCAGGCTTCCCTGTCCATCACCAACTCCCGGAGCTTACTCAAACTCATGTCCATCAAATCAGTGATGCCACCCAATCATCTAATCCTCTGTTGTCCCCTTCTCCTCCTGCCTTCCATCTTTCCTAGCATCAGAGTCTTTTTCAATGAGTCAGTTCTTTGCATCAGGTAGCCAAAGTATTGGATCTCACCAAAAAAAAAAGATATCCCACGTCCAAGGGCAAAGGAGAAGCCCCAGCAAGATGGTAGGAGGGGCAAAATCGTGTTTAGGATCAAACCCCATACCAGCCAGATACACTCAAAGGGCTAAAACAAAACCTTGTGTGCCCCAGGACCCAGAGACCAGACAGAGACTGAGCCAGACCTGTGTTTCAGTCTCCTGCAGAGGTACAGGGAGCAGTGGCCTGCTGCAGGGGCAGGGGCTCTGGGTGAAGCTACCTGGGTCACACATCCTGTGGTATAAGCCCTCTTGGAGGAGGTCTCAATTAACCCCACCATACAGCCACCAAGCAGACGACCCAAAAACTGCACAACAATTATACCAAAGAAATTCTCATACTGTTAAGAAAGTTCTAGGACCCACAAAAGATTTCCCAACCTGGGGATCTGGCAAAGGGACTGAGAACCCCCAGAGAATTTGACTTTGGAGGTCAGAGGGATTTGATTACAGAACTTACATAGGACTGGGGTAAAAGACTTTTGGAGGGCACAAACAAAACCTTGTGCACACCAGGACCCAGGAGAAAGGAGCAGTGACCCCACAAGAGACTGACCCAAACTTGCCTGTGAGTGTCCGGGAGTCTCCAGCAGAGGCATGGGTTGGTGGTGGCCTGCTGTAGGGCCGGGAACATTGAGTGCAGCAGTGCATGCATGAGACCTTTTGAAGGAGGTCGCCATTATCTTCATTACCTACCAAGGTTTGGTCTCAGGTCAAACAAGAGGGAGGGAACACAGCCCCACACATCAACCGAAAATTGGATTAAAGATTTACTGAGCATGGCCCCGCCCATCAGAACAAGACCCAGTTTCCTCCACTGTCAGTCTCTCCCATCAGGAAGCTTCCATAAGCCTCTTATCCTTACCCATCAGAGGTCAGTTCAGTTCAGTTCAGTCGCGCAGTCGTGTCCGACTCTTTACGACCCCATGAATCGCAGTATGCCAGGCCTCCCTGTCCATCACCAACTCCCGGAGTTCACTCAGACTCACATCCATCGAGTCCATGATGCCATCCAGCCATCTCATCCTCGGTCGTCCCTTTCTCCTCCTGCCCCCAATCCCTCCCAGCATCAGGGTCTTTTCCAATGAGTCAACTCTTCGCATAAGGTGCCCAAAGTACTGGAGCTTCAGTTTTAGCATCATTCCTTCCAAAGAAATCCCAGGGTTGATCTCCTTCAGAATGGACTGGTTGGATCTCCTGCAGTCCAAGGGACTCTCAAGAGTCTTCTCCAACACCACAGTTCAAAAGCATCAATTCTTCGGCGCTCAGCCTTCTTCACAGTCCAACTCTCACATCCATACATGACCACAGGAAAAACCATAGCCTTGACTAGACGGACCTTAGTCGGCAAAGTAATGTCTCTGCTTTTGAATATACTATCTAGGTTGGTCATAACTTTTCTTCCAAGGAGTAAGCGCCTTTTAATTTCATGGCTGCAGTCACCATCTGCAGTGATTTTGGAGCCCAAAAAAAAACAAAGTCTGACACTGTTTCTACTGTTTCCCCATCTATTTCCCATGAGGTGATGGGGCCAGATGTCATGATCATGATCATGGCATCATCAGAGGTCAGACAGAGTGAAAACCACAATCACAGAAATCTAATCAAACTGACTAAGCCAAAGTTTTGACTGTGTGGATCACAACAAACCCTAGACAATTCTTAAAGAGATGGGAATAACAGACCACCTGACCTGCCTCCTGAAAAATCTGTATGCAGGTCAAGAAGCAACAGTTAGAATTAGACATGGAACAACAGACTGGTTCCAAATCAGAAAAAAGAGTACGTCAAGGCTGTATATTGTAACCCTGCTTATTTCACTTATATGCAGAGTACATAATGAGACTAAGATGATATCCAATCCCATCACTTCATGGCAAATCTATGGGGAAACCATGGAAACAGTGGCTGACTTTATCTTTCTGGGCTCCAAAATCACTGTAGATGGTGACTGAAGCCATGAAATTAAAAGATGCTTACTCCTTGAAAGGAAAGTTATGACCAACCTAGACAGCATATTAAAAAGCAGAGACATTACCTTGTCAACAAAAGTCCGTCTAGTCAAGGCTATGGTTTTTCCAGTGGTGAGATGTGAGAGTTGGACTATAAAGGAAGCTGAGCACCGAAGAATTGATGCTTTCAAACTGTGGTGTTGGAGAAGACTCATGAGAGTCCCTTGGAATCCAAGGAGATCCAACCAGTCCATCCTAAAGGAGATCAGCTTGGGTGTTCACTGGAATAACTGATGTTGAAGCTGAAAGTCCAATAATTTGGTCACCTGATGTGAAGAGCTGACTCATTTGAAAAGACCCTGATGCTGGGAAAGATTGAGGGCAGGAGGAGAAGGGGATGACAGAGGATGAGATGGTTGGATGGCATCACCAACTCAATGGACATGGGTTTGGGTATACTCTGGGAATTGTTGAGGGACAGGGAGGCCTGGCATGCTGCGGTTCATGGGGTTGCAAAGAGTTGGACACGACTGAGCGACTGAACTGACATCATGAGAAATGCTAGGCTGGATGAAGCACAAGCTGGAATCAAGATTGCTGGGAGAAATGTCAATAATCTCAGATATGCAGATGACACCACCTTTACAGCAGAAAGCAAAGAAGAACTAAAGAGCCTGTTGATGAAAGTGAAAGAGGAGAGTGAAAAAGTTGGCTTAAAACTCAACATTCAGAAAACTAAGATCATGGCATCCAGTCCCATCACTTTGTGGCAAATAGATGGGAAATAATGGAAACAGTGACAGACTTTATTTTGGGGGGCTTCAAAATCACTGCAGATGGTGACTGAAGCCATGAAATTAAAAGACGCTTGCTCCTTGGAAGAAAAGTTATGACCAACCTAGACAGCATATTAAAAAGCAGAGACATTACTTGGCCAACAAAGGTCCATCTAGTCAAAGCTATGGTTTTTCTAGTAGTCATGTATGGATATGAGAGTTGGACTACAAAGAAAGCTGAGCACCGAACAACTGATGCTTTTGAACTGTGGTGTGCGAGAAGACTCTTAAGAGTCCCTTGGACTCCCAGGAGATCCAAATAGCCCATCCTAAAGGAAATCAGTCCTGAATATTCATTGGAAGGACTGATGCTAAAGCTGAAATTTCAATACTTTGGCCACCTGATGTGAAGAACTGACTCATTGGAAAAGACCCTGATGCTGGGAAAGATTGAAGGCAGGAGGAGAAGGGTACAACAAAAGATGAGATGGTTAGATGATATCATCGACTCGATGACATGAGTTTGAGTAAGCTCCAGGAATTGGTGATGGACAGGGAAGTCTGGCGTCCTGCAGTCCATGGGGTCACAAAGAGTCAGACACAACTGAGCCACTGAACTGAACTGAATCAAACTGATCACATGAACCTTTAACAGCCTTGTCTAACTCAATGAAACTATGAGCCATGCCATGTAGGGCCACCCAAGATGGACAGGTCTTGGTGGAGAGTTCTGACAAATTGTGGTCCACTTGAGAACAGAATGGCAAACCACTTCAGTATTTTTGCTTTGAGAACCCCATGAAGAGTATGAAAAGGCAAAAGTAATGGGGTAGACTAGAATAAACCCAGAGGTGCCTGGGGTGCTGGATTAGAATCAGAAACATCACTACAGATGTAGGTAGGTAGGAAGGAAGGTAGATAGGTAGATATTTATAGATAGATATAAGATTATAGATATTTTTGTATATAAGAGTTAGTATACATACATCTATTTCATTTCTTTGTCTGCTAAGAGGGTCTAGAAGCAATCATATCTCAGTACCAATGAGCACATCCAGTGCCCAGGTCTTGGCTTTTAAATACTATGCTCTGATAAAAGGAACTCGGGTTCCTTCGTGAAATGGCTGAATCTAGGGATTGAGTACACTACTTGTATACAGTAATACAATGACATCCTTATTATTACTTGACATATATTTAAAATATTGGCAAGTAATTAGACAGTTGAGAAAATTTCTATGCGAGCCATTGGTGTAGGGGCTAAAAATCCTCTAGCAGCTGAACGGAGTCTATGGGTAAGAGCCATTGTGTATAGCTTTGTACTACAAAACCCTATAAGCATCATTCATGTAGAACACAACATAAATAGCACTCTTCTGGTTGGGCAGCATACAATATGTATAATCATACGAGTGCCACACTATGCGGTCAGCAGTCTGCAATGTTTGCTTGATCCCCTTCATCAAATTGGTGCCAACATCACTGCCAGGACTTTGAGTTCCTTTACAATTTGGACCTTTTTCAGCCAAATAGCTCTCAATGAATGTTCCTTAATCTGTCCTCCATTCTAAAGAGACCACAGTCTCATCAAGCAGTTTGTTCAGGCTTTTCTCACACTCTTCTCAGTTAATGCTGCTCTTCTACTCCTTTCCTCACCAACTTCATCTCCATTAGAATACTACCTGTTTATCTTCTCCCAAGAAACTTCAATTAGCTGTAACCTCATCAGCCTTTGAAGCCTCATAAAGAGAAGAGAGTCATTTTTGGCATTTGTCCTATTCTTCCTCTTATAAATCTGAGTTCAGGATTCTTATTCATCATGATGTCCGGTAATAGGACCTCCACAAAATGGTTGTGTAAGCTATGCATCCTAGTCTATGTGCTGCAGCTGTGCAGTGTACAACCTGCACAACACTATGGGGCAGTTCTGAGTCTTTAATGCTTTCCATGTAAGTATATTGAAAATGACTATTTAACTGAAATGGAAACATAAACTTTACAGTTCTATAAAAGTTACAGAATATATGACATAAATTGATTTCTCGCTCATGTCCAGGAAAGATGGTTGTATAAAACAAGTTTTTACTATCTAATTAAAAAGAAAATAAAACATTTAGCACCTGAAAAGTCTCTAGATATGGAAGTTTAAAAGCCTCTTTCAAGTACTCAATTCTTATGGAATTTTTCATTCTTGATAACTACGACCACAACAAAAACAATGTTTATTTCCTGCAGTACTTTTCCCTTTTCCATCTGGCTAACCTTTTCTCATCTTTCAATACTCAATGTCACCTTCAGAAGGCTTCCTGAATTGTTTCTCACCTCTGTGGGGCTGAAACGCTAGTGGATCCCACAGTGCCCAGTTATTTCTATTAATATTATATAGTGACAGTATCCTTTCAAGTTGATACCCTTCATTAAAACATAAGGTCCTTCAGGCAGAGACTGTGATTTCATTAGTAATTTCTATTTCCCCAGTTCTGAGTACAGTCAATATCTAGCTGCTATTTTTAAAAAATGCTTATTGAACTAAATTCATTCATTCAGTCATCATTCATTACTTAACAAATATTTACTAAGTATGGAAGTATATGCCAGGCATTATGCTAGGCTTAAATATACAGCAGTCAATAAACCATATAAAAAATCTGTGCCTTCATCATATGTTTAAGAGTAAAACGTGCTATGGAGAGACATAAAGCAAAGAATGGTAGAGAGAGTATTGGAGTACAATTATAAATATAGTGGTCAGAAAAAAAAGGCTTAGTGAAAGTTGACATTTGAGTAAAGAGGTAAGGAAGGAGAAATATTAAGTCAAGTGGATTTCTGGAGGAAGAGTATACCAGACAGTAGCAACAGCCAGTGCAAAGCCCCTGAGACATGGGTAAGACTGGTATGTCCAGAGTAGAGTGAGCCAAGACAGGAGTTACTAGTGATGGGGCCAGAAAGGCAATCAGACACCAGATTATGATGGTATTACCTTACATAGATGGGCAAGGGAAAGAAAAATGTGAAGAAATAGGGTATCACAACAATTAGAAAACATAAAATAAGATGATTGAAAAAAATCCAAATGTATCATCAATCATAATAAAAGGGAAGAGCTTAAATTCCTCTATTAAAAGAAAAAGAAATACTGGGTTTTTAATATCATAAGAGGTAAAATGTTAAAAATATTTACAATAAATGAATTGTTGAAGATATTTCATAAAAATTCTATGGTAATATCAGACAAATTTAAGTTTCAGNACATCAACATGAATCAGCCATAAGTATACATATGTCCCCTCCCTCTTGATCCTTTGATTCTCCTTCCCACTTCCCACTCCATCTCACCCCTCTAGGTTGTACAGAGCAGCAGATTTGAGCTCCCTTTGATATACAGTAAATTTCCACTGGCTATCTGTTTTACATGTGGTAATGTATATATTTCTATGCTACTATCTCAATGCATCCCACCCTCTCTTTCCCCCACTGTGTACACAAGTCTGTTCTCTATGTTCGCATCTCCATTTGTCATTGTTCAGTCGCTCAGTGGTGTCCCACTCTTTGTGACCCCATGAACTGCAGTACAACAGGCTTCCCTGTCCTTCACCATATCCTGGAGTTTGCTCCAACTCATGTCCATTGAGTCAGTGATGTCATCCAACCATCTCATCCTCTGTCATCCCCTTCTTCTCCTGCCTTCAATCTTTCCCAGCATCAGGGTCTTTTCCAATGAGTCAGCTCTTTGCATCAGGTGGCCAAAATACTAGAGCTTCAGCTTCAGCTTCAGCATCAGTGCTTCCACTGAATATTCAGGGTTCATTTCCTTTAGGATGGACTGGTTGGATCTCCTTGCAGTCCAAGGGACTCTCAAGAGTCTTCTCTAACACCACGGTTCAATGGCATCAATTCTTTGGTGCTCAGCTTTCTTTAAAGTCCAACTCTCACATCCATACATGACTAGTGGAAAAACCATAGACTGACTAGACAGAACTTTGTTGGCAAAGTAATGTCTCTGCTTTTTATTACACCATATAGGTTTGTCATAGATTTTCTTCCAAGGAGCAAGAGTCTTTTAATTTCATGGCTGCACCATGAAAATATAGCAGTCACCATCTGCAATGATTTTGGAGTCCAAGAAAATAAAGCCTGTCACTGTTTCCATTGTTTCCCCATCTATTTGCCATGAAGTGATGGGACTGGCTGCCATGATCTTAGTTTTTTGAATGAAAAAAAATGGAGATCCTCTGTTCCCACAGCAGGTCACTGCTGACTCATGCTTCTCAGGAGACCCTCAGACACTCAAAGGAAGGTCTGGCTTACTCTCTTGTGAGGGTCACTGCTCCTTTCCCTTAGTCCTGGTGCATCTTTATTGCTGCCCTGCAAATAGGCTCATCAGTACCATCTTTCTAGATTCCATACACATGCATCAACATATAATATTTTTTTCTGATTTACTTCATTGTGTAATAGTCCATAGGTTCATCCATCTCGTTAGGACTGACTCAAATGTGTTCTTTTTAGTGGCTGAGTAATATCCCATTGTATATATGTAGCACAACTTCTTTATACGTTCATTTGCTAATAGACATCTAGGTTGCCTCCATGTCCTAGTTATTGTAAATAGTGCTGCAATTCACATTGGGGTACATGAATCTCTTTCAATTATGGTTCTCAGTTTCTAGATAGAATTCTTTGATGCACAAAAGTTTTTGATTTGGATAGTGTCAAATTTATTTTTGCTTTTGTGCTTGTGTTTTTGCTGTCATATTTAAGTAACCATTGCCTAATTCAAAGTCATGGAGATTTACATGTTTTATTACAAGCATTTTATAGTTTCAGCCCTTTACATTTCAGTCTGTGATCCATTTAGTGTTAATTTTCTTTTACATAATGTGAGATTAGGGGTCCAAATTAATTCTTTTGTTTATGGATATCCTCTCATCTCACCAGCATTTTTTGAGGAGTTTAGTCATTCCTCCACTGAATGATCTTGGCACCCTTATTGAAAATCAACTATTTACAGACACATGGATTGATTTGAAATCCTGAAACATTGGCCTATATGACTACCATTATGTCAGCACCACACTTTTTAGAATTGCTATAGTCTTGTTGGAAGTTCTTAAATTAGTAAGTGTGTGTTCTCCAACTTTGTTCTTTCTCAAGATTGTTTTGGCAATCTGCCTTCCTTGCATTTCCATATGAATTTTAGGATCTGCTTTTCAGTTTTTACAAATAAGCCAGGTTAGATTCTAACAGGCATAGCACTGAATCTGTATATTGCCTGTGGGATTATGGCCATCTAACAATATTATATGTTCAATCCACTTACATGGGATGGATTTACATTTCCTTGGGGCCTCTTTCATTTCTTTCAGCAACATTTTGCAGTTCTTAGAGTACAAGACTTGCACATTTTCTGTTAAATTTATTTCTCAGTATTTTGTTACTTTTGACAATACTGTAAAATGAATTACTTTCCTAAACTCATTTTTATTTGTTCATTACTAGCATATAGAAAGAAGCATAATTGATTATTGCACATTGGTCTTGGATTCTGCAACTTTGCTGAGCTCATTGCATATTTGAATAGGTTGTTGTGGGTTTTTGGTGGATTCTTTATTGTTTTTAATATACAAATAGAGATAGTTTTCCTCATTCCTTTCTAGTCCAGATCCCTTTATTTTTCCTGCCTAATTGCCCTGACTAGAGCTTTGAATACAATATTGAATAGAAGTGACAATAACAGACATCCTTGTCTTGTTCCTGATGCTAGAGGGAAGCCATCTACTCTTTTACCATTAAGTATGATGTTACCTGTGATTTTTCCATTAGGTGCTCTCTATCAGGTTGAGGAAATTCCCTTCTATTCCTATTTTGTTGAATTCATTTTTATGCAACAGATGTTGGATTTTGTCAAATACCCTCTGTTCCCCCACATACATCTATGAGATGATCATGAGCACCTTCTCCACATTCTATAAATATGGTGTATTACATTAATTGATTTCCATGTGTTGAACCAACATTATATTCACAGAATAAATCTCACTTGATCATCATGTATGTGCTGTGCTGTGCTTAGTCATTCAATTGTGCCCAACTTTGTGCAACCCCATGGACTGTAGCCTGTCCAGCTCATAGGTCCATGGGGTTTCTCCAGGCAAGAATACTGGAATGGTTTGCCATGCCCTCCTCCAGGGTATCTTCCGAACCCAAGGATATAACCCATGTCTCCCGCATTGCAGGTGGATTCTTTACCATCTGAGCCACCAATTCTGATTCTTTTCTTTCACCATCTGAGAAGTGTCATGCCGGTTCCTTCGGCCTCAGTGGTTTCTGATGTGAAATCCATGTAACTCTGTTTTCCTCATACGTGGAAGATATTGTTTCTCTCTTGCTGCTTTCAAGACTTTTTTCTAGGCCTTTAGTTTTCAGAAGTTTGACGGTAGTGTATCTTGGTGTGGATTTCTTTGGGCTTATTCTATTTAGGATTCACTCAACTTCTTCAATCTGTAGGTTTATGTCTTTTGCCACACAGAAAATTTTTGGCCATTTTTTCTTTGAATACTTTCCAGTCCCACCTTCTTTCTCCTGTCCTATAGCACACCAATGAGAAAAATCTCAACCCTTTTGTTATATGCCCACAGGTCCCCAAGGCTCTGTTTATTTTTCCCCCCACTCATTTGTGTCCCAGCCACATGTTGTGACTAGCCCTGTGTGGTTTGTGGTCTTAATGTAGTTCTATTTTCAAAGACTTTGCAATGCTATTCAGTTTGGATTCTTTTCCATTATAGTTTATTGCAAGATATGGAATATAGTTCCCCGTGCAGTTAGTAAGCTTATATATGGTAGTATGTATCTGTTAATCTCATACTTCAACTTATTCCTCCTCCCTTTCCCCTTTGGTAACCATAATTTTGTTTTCTTTGTAAGTCTGTTTCTGTTTTGTAAATAGGTTCTTCTTCTTCTTCTTTTTTAAGATTCCTCATATAAGTGATATCATATACTTGTTCTGGAGAACAGAAAAATGGAATCTTTGCCAGCAGAGCAAAGTAGATACTCTAAACTATTACCGTAATGATTTAGACTAGATGTCTTGTGAGTGGGGGACAGATTGTAACAGATGTGGAGGATTTCATAATCATAGTAAAGGGCTTCCCAGGTGGCACAATGGTAAAGGATCCACCTGTCAGTGCAGGATACACTGAGTTTGTTCCCTGGATCAGGAAGATTCCCTGGAGGAGAGCATGGCAACCCACTCCAGTAGTCCTGGGGAACCCCATGGACAGAGGAGCCTGGTGGGCTACAGTCCGTGGGGTTGCAAAGAGTCAGACACCACTTAGAACTAAACAACAACAAATACTCTTTAATCCATGAAGTTAATCATCAATCCTTTGACCTAAGAGGAAAACACTTTTTATGGAAGACCCTTAAGGATTCCTATGTAGTACAATTAAAATGCAGAAATATTTGAGAACAAAGTTTTGTGCTCTGGATGGGTCAATAAAATAATGTATAAATTGTTAAATGTGAACTAAGAACTTTCTGTAAGCATCAGATTAGGCTCTATTCCCTGTCAGAGGATACTGACTTTGATTTGTGACTTCTATCCTAATAAGCTTTTTTCCTCTTACATACATCCTGGCCTGGATTGTCTTACAGTCAATGTGGTTATTGTACTACTTCACTTTCAATGAAAGCCAAGAGAAAATAAATCTCACACCTATCCTGTCTCTCCCCCCTCTACATATAAAGGAAAATCATTAAAAATAAAAAACAAAGAATACTTAACCCAGTCAAATCTTGGCAGTTGACATGTATCATATTTTAAGACAGAAAAAGAGAGCAGCAGAAATGGAGGAAAATATTGCATCCTAAATTCCTTAAAAAATTAAAATGCAAGTTTGGATAGTAATCTCCACTTACTGTGCTTTGTGTGCATGTGGGCATGCACATGCATGTGTGTACGTGTGTGCATGTGTGAATTATCATATGGAACCTCAGAAATCTCTAAAACCTTTGTGCAATTATCCCTCACAGAATTACCAAACTGATGGGTTTGTTCCATAGGAACTATTGTGATTTCTTAGTTTTACTCCTTGAGAGATGATTTAGAAGAGATAATTCTTCTCACAAGATAAAATACTATATATTCAATTCCCACCTTATCATTGAGCTTGTGCTATGAAGCAATTCCTACAATATCTATAGTTCTAGGAGACCACAGAGAAAAATTTAAGGTTTCACTTAAACCAAGGGGTCCCTAACCAGGTGAGGAACCAGGCCACACAGCAGCAGGTGAGCAGTGGGTGAGTGAGCGAAACTTCCTAAGTATTTACAGCCTTTCCTCATTGCTGTACTTGAATGTCTCAAAACCACACACCCCCTACTCCCGCCACCCTGGCCCAGTTCTTGGAAAAATTGTCTTCCATGAAACCAGCCCCTGGTGCCAAAAAGCTTGGGGACTGCTGTTCTGGGCCACTGGTTCTCAAAAGTGTAGTCTAAAGACATCTGGAGCAGTCCCTGAGATTCTTTTAGTGGGTCTATGTATTATTAATAAAAATATTTTAATAATATTAAGATGATATTGCCTTTTCCATTTAATTATCTAATGAAAGTACAGAAGACTTTTCCAGAGGCTATATGACATGTGATGAAATCATTTCTCTGATGGATGTATGCTTTTTTATTCTTAAATTTTAAACATTTCTAAGTCTTCATATCTAATATAATTAGTAGCAATAGATATAACCCACATCTAAGCACCTTTTGGTGTCCTCATTAACGTTTACATGTTTGGATGTCTTAAGTTCAAAAAAATGTTGCAAATTTCTGCTTTAGTTAGACTGTATTATTCCTATAATGCTCTTCTTTCTGACAGATCCTGTTGAAACAAATTTTTACCTAGTGACTATTATTGATTCTCATCAATGTAATGATTATATTTCTGAAGAAGATTGACCAAAATTACATCAAAAGATCTAACAACCAAATGAGTCCATGTTGTAACTTGGGGAAGAGAGATACCATACGAGATGGCTTATCTCTAAGGTTTTCCTTACTAGAAAAAGGGGAGGCTTTAGTTTCATGTGATGACATGAGGAGACAATTTGAAGTCGGTATTGACATAATATTATTCTGCTGATAAGAAATGAAATTCTGATAGCCAGGGTGTCAGGTATGTTCATAATCTCAATGCCATGAATATTAAGCCTGAAGGCCCAAGAGACGAGCAGTGTTTAATACATCATCCCTTGTTAAATAGCAGCCACAGAGTTGGCGGTAGCCTGTGAAGGATTCCCTGCCATGTAGGACACGCCAGTTGTCTATAAATAGGACCTGTGAATGGGGAAAAAAAAAAAAGAGAGAGGAAAAATACTCAGAACAATGCAGACCACAGGAATCATAAATAAGAAAAGATCATTTAAAATAAAAACTTTAGGTTGTTCTCTGATTACATTAAATGAGATTTTTTTTTTCTTTTGAGATTAAGTAAACATTTGACTCCAGTACTCTTGCCTAGAAAATTCCATGGATGGAGGAGCCTGGTGGGCTATAGTCCATGGAGTCACAAAGAGTCAGACACGACTGAGTGGCTTCACTTTCTTTCTTTCTTTAAACATTTGACAACTAGGAAGTGCATAGCTCTGTATTAGGCTAAATGGAAATAACAAAGGCAACAGTAGGTAACAGGCCCTGTATCTGAAGAGGTTATATTTCTTGAGTAATTATTCTTTTATCAAAGCAAACCAGATCATTGGTTTCTTTTGTTCTTTTCTTTTAGTTCTCTCTCTCTCTCTCTCAAAGAGTTAAACTGTTTCACTGTCTTACGCTAAGCTAGAGATATTCTTTATCCAGAGGAAATATGAAGAGCAAAACAAAACAAAAAAAGGAATCATGAAGCCAGATGGCCCCTTAGGGACTATAAAGTTCAACTCCTTCATCATACAAATAGAATCACTGATGGGTAGATACTCGGGGGAGCCTGCTTCTGGGTCATTCGGTAACTGAGTGGTAGGACCAGGGCCAATACCCAGGACTCTCTTTTTTTTTCCTTTGTAACATTTTGACTCACATATTCAATAAGTCCTCATTCTTCACTGCTTAAGTGACATCTATTGACCTTGGCACCCACCTTGCCAGGCTTGAGTTTGACCCAAAACTCATTCTCAGGTCTCCTCAACTCTCTGGTTAAAGTCCGGTGTGCTGTATACCAACGATGGACAATGTCATAAGGTACAGTATTTATGACAGCCCGGTCATAGTTGTTGTACCTAAGGTGAAATTGTGAGAAAGAAAGATTTGCCCCAAAATATGTTAAAACATCTGTTGCTGATGGGGCAATTTTATATCAGGCTTTCCCTATATTCATTACTTGTCCCATGATGATGTGGCAATAATATGCTAATGTCTCTCAAGACTATAAAATTTTAGAGAAGAGTTCCATTGCCTGTTGACCATATTTTTTTTCCTTTGAAAAATCTGAGGATAGGGGATAGAAGAAAGTTCTAGATGGTTTCTACCATATTAGAATATTATGTTTTGTTTGTTTTTATATATTTTTTGGCCATGCCACATGGCATGTCTCTCACCTCACCCAAGGATAACTGTTAAACCATCATGATTTCTGTCACCACAGGTTAGTTTTGCTTATTTATAAAACTTTATATAAATGGAATACTATAGTATGTACTCTTTTGTGTCTGGCTTCTTTCATTTAGTGTTATATTTAGAAGATTTATCATTATTGTACTGCATGTCAATAGTTCATTCATCCTTCATGTTGAACAGAATTTTATTGTGGGACTATACCACAATGTATTCATCCATTCAAGGTTTCCCTTGTGGCTCAGCTAATACAGAATCTGCCTGCAGTGTGAGAGACCTGGGTTCAATCCCTGGGTTGATCCCCCAGATCCTCTGGAGAAGGGAACGGCTACCCACTTCAGTATTCTGGCCTGGAGAATTCCATGGGCTGTATAGTCCATGGGGTCACAAAGAGTTGGACATGACTGAGGGACTTTCGGACACAACTGAGGGGCTTTCACCCATTCATCCATTCTATTGATAGATGTGTAAGCAATTTCCAGTTTGTAACTATTATAAATAGTGCTGGAGGTTCTGGTCCATGATAGAAACAAATCTACAGTTACACAGAGAACAATTTCCTATGAAAAAAATCTGGAAACTGAGTGACTCCTACATATTGGTGAATGAAAAATAAAAAACATATCAAAATGGATAGGAAAGGCTGAGACAATTCAATAATGAAAAGACAATCCAGTGAAAAAGTGGGCAAAAGATCTAACTAGTTACTTATCAAAAGAAGATATATGAATGGCCAATATGCACATGGAAATATGCTCAACATCATCAGTCACCAAAAAAAAAAACAAACAACACATTAGAACACCAAGGAGATATCCAATATATGGCTACAATTAATGACTGAAAACACCAGGTATTAGCAAAGATGTGGAGAAGCTACAACTTTCGTATATTGTTGATAACTATAAAATGGAATACATTAGTAGTTGCTAATGAAACGAAAAAGTCACGTACTCTATGATCCAGCAGTTCCACTCTTAGGTATTTATATGTGTGAAATGAAAACACATATCTACAAAGATAGTTTTACATGAACATTGATGGCAGCTTTATTCGTAATAATCCCAAACAGGAAACAGCCCAGGTGTTTATTCATAAAAGAATGGATTTGTTCCAGGATGTGAATTTCTAGAACAGGCAAAACAAATCTATGGTGGTAAAAAATAAAAACAGATGTTTCCTGTGTGTGTGTGTGTAGGGTTGGGCTGACAAGGGGTATAAAGGTACTTTCTGTAGTGATGGTAATAGTCTATATCTTGATAGGCATTTGGGTTACATAGGTGTACGCAGTTTTAAAAACTCAGCAAGTGTATATTCAATATTTATACCAACATTGCATGTATATTTTATATCAAAATTAAACATCTGTAAACAAATAGTGAATTTTAGACTTAAAGTTATGAATGTTGAAGTATATTGGGAGACATATACCTTCAATGTTCTGTGCAATGTATCAAAAATAAGATTAATTTATAAACAGAAGGATAGAAAGATAGATAGGTAACAAAGCAAGTATGTGCTGTGCTGTGCTTAGTCACTCAGTCATGTCCAACTCTTTGCAACCCCATGGACTGTAGCCTGCCAGGCTCCTCTGTCCATGGGGATTCTCCAGGCAAAAATACTGGAGTGAGTAGCCTATCTCTCCTCTAGGGGATCTTCCCCACCCAGGAATTGAGCCGAGGTCTCCTGCATTGCAGGTGGATTCTTTATCAGCTGAGCTACCAGGGAAGCCCAAAGCAAGTATAGTAATATCTTAATGGTAGAATCTCAGTGGTAGGTATACAAGTTTTCCTTGTAAATGCTTTCAACTTTTTTGTATTTAAAAGTGGCCATAATAAAATGTTGGGAAAATATTGAGCACCTACTCATTGTTCTAGGCAATTGAGATACAAGAGATGACAGAGGGGGAGTTTTCCAGTGGAGCTTATCCCAGGGAAGTGATTTAAGATTTATGTAGTTCCTAATACAATACAGGGGCAACAATTTATTTTTATCTTCACAATTGTGTGTGAAGGAGCAGGCTTGAAATGAGTGGAGATGACAAGTTCAGTTTTAGATATGATGTGCTTTATGACTGTACAAGATACTAGGTGGCAATATACACAGGTCAGGAGAAATGCATAAATCTGGACAAGAGTCAAATTTTGTGGTTATCATGCCTTTAGGTACCCTAGCTGCTTGATCACTGAGCACAATTTAATAACTGTTTTTGTTTGTTTGTTTTAAAAGTATTTTCATTTTTAAATGCCATGTGAAATATCTGCCCCTCCAATCTAGTGTTCCTTGGCTGTTGGCCTATTTATTATTCCATGGGAATTTTAATAAGAATAGAAATTATACTAATAAAAAGCTATGGAATACCAATATTAAAATGTGACAGATATAGGATCTTAGGGATTTTCATTACATTAGAAAACTAATATCTGGCAAATATATTACATTGAGGGATAGTTCTTTTGTACTCACCTGATCAAATAGAGCTCTTTATTCCATGGGTAGATATTTAAGACTGGTCCAACCCCAATCATGTGGTTTTGACATTCTCCAACATTTTCAATATATTCATGCTTCAATGGCACTTTACTGAGGAGTTCAAATTCCTCAGGTGCCTTTTGAAGTACCTGTTCTGCTGCATAGAATCCATCAACTAGCAGTGTCCTGCCACCTGTTCCTTCATGCTTAAGACAGTGAAACACTTGAATGCTAAAGGGAAAAATTAAATTATCCTGTTCACTGGAGAAAAGAGAATACATCAAACTTTTAGAAAATATATATAAAATGATTACTGATTCTACTTGTGTCATTTTCTTTTCATTAAGAAATAAATCGCATTTCCCAATTGTCTTCCAGTTGTACTTTTTTGTGTACTTGTCATATTAATGCCACTAAGGGTTCCTTCTAAACATATTTAATATGTACTGAAACCTATATGTGTCAGACTTGGGCAATACAGGCATGAATAAGATATAGTCTCTCTTTTAAAGAAGACCATAGTCTTTATAGAAGAATGAACCAAATAAGTACTGATAAAATAAGATAGGCACTGTAATAAAGTTGTATACAAGACGTGGAGCCATAAAGAGAGGAAATTATTGTAGTGGGATGTTGTATAGATAAATTTTTTGAGATGTGAATGAGAATGATTTTGCTTAGTTTTAAAGAATGAGCAAAACTTGAGCTGGAATGAGATTGAGGTGAGGAGAGGGCATTTCAGGCAGGAAAAAGGAATGACCAAACAT
Organism: Aepyceros melampus; assembly: GCA_006408695.1. Classification (NCBI taxonomy): domain Eukaryota; kingdom Metazoa; phylum Chordata; class Mammalia; order Artiodactyla; family Bovidae; genus Aepyceros; species Aepyceros melampus. The sequence continues at coordinate 306,463 of SJXQ01004816.1, read as the reverse complement.
ATCAATGTAGAACAGCAAGGTATATTCAAGGAAGAGAGTGATAAGTTCCTGTTGGCTTAGCACAGAGAATCACAGGATTTTGAACTAACATGCGAGATTAACTGGTGAGAAGTAAGATGACAAAACCATGAAAAACAACGTGGATAACTGAAACTGGAGAGAAAAATACTGAGAACTTGAGCTTATAGCAAAGAGGACACATCTAAGAAATAAATGATTAGATGTGGAGGATGAAGAATAGGCAAAAATCTAGAATGACTGTAGGTTTTTCCCCTGGGCAACTTGACAAGTAATAATGCCCATTTGCCAAAAGAATGAGGCAGATGCATAATTGGATGGTAATAGGGGCTGTGAAGGGTTGAGGAAGACATTCAGTTTAGGAACATTTTGAAATAATTAGGTTACATATGACTGAAAAATTAATAGGGGAAGGCAAGTCAATTATTAATGGACTAGAAACCTAAAGTAATAATTTCAAATTAACAAGGGAAAAATAAAATCAGCAGTAATTTAGGAAAAAAGCAAAAATAAGGAAAAGTAAACAACAAAGTAAAATAAGTGATAAACATAAATAAAGGTAGAAGGAATAAAATCAAGGAGAATGTAGGGTAAATACAATTAAAATGAGTAAGGTCAGTCCTGGCTATGTTGGCTTTCTGCAAAATTTCTAGGTTAGGATTATTTAGTAGCCAGTTGAAGATGTTTATCTTAGAAGAGAGGTAGATTTTGTAGCTGTCTGTGAAGTGAAGTGAAGTCACTCAGTTGTGTCCGACTCTTTGCGACCCCATGGACTGTAGCCCACCAGGCTCCTCCATCCATGGGATTTTCCAGGCAAGAGTACTGGAGTGAGTTGCTGTTTCCTTTTCCAGGAGATCTTCCTGACCCAGGGATTGAACCCAGGTCTCCTGCATTGTAGGCAAATGCTTTACTGTCTGAGCCACCAGAGAAGTCCTGTCTGTAGCTGTCTGTAGGTGATGGCTAAAGCCAAAAGCATAGCAGTCATTTGGAGAGAGAATTTCAAGCAAGAAAAGCAGGAGAAAATTTTGAGGAACAACAATATTTATGACACAGACAAAAGAAAATAAGCCAGCATAGGAGACTGAGGAAAACTGACTATAGATGTTGAAGGAAAACTAGAAAAGAAAGGCTATTCAAGGAGAGATAGAGGTAAATGGCCCCAGGATTCAAATAAGATAAAGACTGAAAGGTACATACTGGGGATGGCAATAAGTTACTTGCTGGTGACTTTGGAGAGAGTAATTTTAATTGAGAGAGGGTTGGATAAACTAGCTGACTACAGGTTTGAAAACTGAATAAGAAGTGAGAATGAAAAGATACAAATGTAGATAATTATTTTAATAAGTCTAGCTGTGAGGGTGAGGAATAAGGCGGGGCTGTAAGTAGAGGAAGACAGAGTCAAAGGTAGTGTACAAAAATAGAGGTGTAAGAACTGAGAAGTCGATAGGCAGGAGAAATCCCAAGGAGGTTGGAAAGATTGAGATCCTGAGCAAAGGTAACTTTAGAAAGCATAAGGCATAAAACAATGATAATGATGATGACAATGGCTAAAATGATAAGAACAATAACTAGCATTTATTGAACACCTCATATGTTCCAGGAAGTATCCAAGTGCTTTAAATACATCATGTAACTTAATCCCTGCGTGTGTGCTAGTCACTTCAGTGGTGTCTGACTCTTTGTGACCCCATGGGCTGTAGCCTGCCAGGCTTCCCTATCTATGGGATTCTCCAGGCAAGAATACTGGAATGGGTTGCCATTCTTTCCTCTAGGGGATCTTCCCAACCCAGGGATCGAATCCATGGCTCTTACATCTCCAGCATTGGCAGGTTCTTTACCACTAGGGCCACCTGGAAGCCCAACTTAATCCCTAAGCAATACTAATGGGCAGGTTTTATTACTAGTCCCATTCTACAGATGAAAAAACTGAGGTACTGAGAGGTTCTTTTCCAAGGTCACAAAGCTAACGTATGTTTCAGCTGGGATGCAAATCCAGGTCTGGTTGATGCCATAGCCTGAACTCAACCACTCTCACTGTAATGCTAATGTGCTAGGCTCTCCCCATTGACTAGAAAGGGTTCAATTAAAGGCACAGCCAACTGTGTATCTACAGTAGTGGTCAGAGAGAAAAGAGCTAGTTAATATTTGAACCTCAACCCCTGTCCAACTGTTTCTCATCCCATTTCCTCATATTCTTCCTTCTGTGTCCCAGAGAATGAGAACGCAGGGCTGTGGGTGGTTTTGTATATTGATAACATTGAGCCAGACATCTAAAAGATGTTTTATTCTTCCTTTTCTGAAGCAAACATTCTTAGGTTCCAATGCTCAAAGGAAATCGGAGTAACTACAATCAACTAGATATTATCATCTTCTTGTATTCTCTTTATGAATTCATGCATGCATGTGTGCTAAGTCATTTCAGTCATGTCTGACTCTGTGCGACCCCATGGACTGTTGCCCACCAGGCTCCTCTGTCCATGGTATTTTCCAGGCAAGAATATTGGAGTGGGTTGCCACGCTCTACTCCAGGGCATCTTCCCAACCCAGGGATTGAACTCGTGTCTCTTATGTCTCCTACATTGGCAGGTGTGTTCTTTACCACTAGTGCCACCTGGAAAACCCTTATGAATTCATACTTATGCACATTTTACTCAAATATTTATGCTTTGGGTTCATTTCTATATGTAGAAGATCAACAAACAACAGCAATAGCAGCAACAAAATAACCACAGAGGCACCTCTAGTAAGTGGCAAATGGTAGGACAGTTAAGTATGGTATCTATCATATCAAGTAATTACCATTTCTTCTCTGTGATGAGAAAGATCTAGTCTCTGTTAGCTACTAGTGGTGATCAAACTGCAGTACATAACTGTATCAAATCAACACAAGTACACCTCATATTTATAAAATGTTATACATCAAATATATCTCAATAAAGCTGGAAAAAAGTATGGTGTATATTATCTTTGGCTCAATAGCCACTGAGTCCACAAAAGAAGGTTATTTTTCAACCTAGAAGAAATAAAGAAGAGTCAATATATAGTGAATAATGCAACAAATGAGATCAAAAACACTCTGGAGGGAACCAACAGTAGAATAACGGAGGCAGAAGATAGGATAAATGAGGTAGAAAATAGAATGGTAGCAATAAATGAAGCAGAGAGGAAAAAAGAAAAAAGAATTAAAGGAAATGAGAACAACCTCAGAGACCTCTGGGACAATGTTAAACGCACCAACGTTCGAATCATAGGAGTCCCAGATGAAGAAGACAAAAAGAAAAACCATGAGAAAATACTTGAGGAGATAATAGTTGAAAACTTCCCTAACATGGGGAAGGAAATAGTCACCCAAGTCCAAGAAACCCAGAGAGTCCCAAACAGGATAAACCCAAGGTGAAACACCCCAAGACACATATTAAACACATTAACAAAGATCAAACACAAAGAACAGACATCAAAAGCAGCAAGGGAAAAACAACAAATAACACACAAGGGGATTCCCATAAGGATAAAAGCTGATCTTTCAATAGCAACTCTTCAGGCCAGAAGGGAATGGCAGGACATACTTAAAGTGATGAAAGAGAAAAGCCTACAACCCAGATTACTGTACCCAGCAAGGATCTCATTCAAATATGAAGGGGAAATCAAAAGCTTTACAGACAAACAAAAGCTGAGAGAATTCAGCACCACCAAACCAGCCTCCAACAAATGCTAAAGGATCTTCTCTAGACAGGAAGCACAGAAAGGGTTTATAAACTCGAACCCAAAACAACAAAGTAAATGGCAACAGGATCATACTTATCAATAATTGCCTTAAATGTAAATAGGTTGAATGCCCCAACCAAAAGACAAAGACTGGATGAATGGACACAAAAACAAGACCCCTGTATATGTTGTCTACAAGAGACCCACCTCAAAACAAGGGACACATACAGACTGAAAGTGAAGGGTTGGAAAAAAGATATTCCATGCAAATAGAAGCCAAAAGAAAGCACGAGTAGCAATATTCATATCAGATAAAGTAGACTTTAAAATAAAGGCCATGAAAACAGACAAAGAAGGACACTACATAATGATCAAAGGATCAATCCAAGGAGAAGATATAACAATTAAAATATATATGCACCCAACATAGGAGCACCGCAATGTGTAAGGCAAATGCTAACAAGTATGAAAGGGGAAATTAACAATAACACAATAATAGTGGGAGACTTTAATACCCCACTCACACCTATGGACAGATCAACTAAACAGAAAATTAACAAGGAAACACAAACTTTAAATGATAAAATAGACCAGTTAGACCTAATTGATATCTATAGGACGTTTCACCCCAAAAACAATGAATTTCACCTTTTTCTCAAGGGCACACGGAAACTTCTCCAGGATAGATCACATCCTGGGCCATCAATCTAGCCTTGGTAAATTCAAAAAAATTGAAATCATTCCAAGCATCTTTTCTGACTACAATGCAGTAAGATTAGATGTCAATTACAGGACAAAAACTATTAAAAATTCCAACACATAGAGGCTGAACAACACGCTGCTCAATAACCAACGAATCACAGAAGAAATCAAAAAAGAAATCAAAATATGCATAGAAACGAATGAAAATGAAAACACAACAACCCAAAACATATGGGACACTGTAAAAGCAGTGCTAAGGGGAAGGTTCATAGCAATACAAGCTTACCTCAAGAAACAAGAAAAAAGTCAAATAAAAATATACAGCCTTGATGTACTCCTTTTCCTATTTGGAACCAGTCTGTTGTTCCATGTCCAGTTCTAACTGTTGCCTCCTGACCTGCATACAGGTTTCTCAAGAGGCAGGTTAGGTGGTCTGGTATTCCCATCTCTTTCAGACTTTTCCACAGTTTATTGTAATCCAGACAGTCAAAGGCTTTGGCATAGTCAATAAAGCAGAAATACATGTTTTTCTGGAACTCTCTTGCTTTTTTGATGATCCAGTGAATGTTGGCAATTTTATCTCTGGTTGCTCTGCCTTTTCTAAAATCAGCTTGAACATCTGGAAGTTCATGGTTCACGTATTGCTGAAGCCTGGCTTGGAGAATTTTGAGAATTACTTTACTAGCATGTGAGATGAGTATGACTGTATGGTAGTCTGGGCATTCTTTGGCATTGCTTTCCTTTGGGATTGGAATGAAGACTGACCTTTTCCAGTCCTGTGGCCACTGCTGAGTTTTCCAAATTTGCTGGCATATTGAGTGCAGCACTTTCACAGCATCATCTTTCAGGATTTGAAATAGTTCAGCTGGAATTCCATCACCTCCACTAGCTTTGTTGGTAGTGATGCTTCCTAAGGCCCACTTGACTTTACATTCCAGGATGTCTGGCTCTAGGTGAGTGATCACACCATCGTGGTTATCTTGGTCGTAAAAATCTTTTTTGTATAGTTTTTCTGTGTAGTCTTGCCACCTCTTCTTAATATGTTCTGCTTCTGTTAGGTCCCTACCATTTCTGTCCTTTATTGAGCCCATCTTTGCATGAAATGCTCCCTGGGTATCTCTAATTTTCTTGACAAGATCTCTAGCCTTTCTTATTCTGTTGTTTTCCTCTATTTCTTTGCATTGATCATTGAGAAAAGCTTTCTTATCTCTTCTTGCTATTCTTTGGAACTCTGCATTCTGTTGCTCATATCTTTCTTTTTCTCCTTGGCTTTTCGTTTCTCGTCTTTTCACAGCTATTTGTAAGCCCTCCTCAGACAGCCATTTTGCTTTTTTGCATTTCTTTTCTTGGGGATGATCTTGATCCTTGTCTCCTGCACAATGTCATGAACTTCCATCTATAGTTGATCAAGCAGTCTATCAGATCTTTAAATCTATTTCTCACTTCCACTGTGTAATCATAAGGGATTTGATTTAGGTCATACCTGAATGGGCTAGCGGTTTTCCCTACTTTCTTCAATTTAAGTCTGAATTTGGCAATAAGGAGTTCATGATCTGAGCCACAGTCAGCTCCTGGTCTTGTTTTTGCTGACTATATAGAACTTCTCCATCTTTGGCTGCAAAGAATATAATCAATCTGATTTCGGTGTTGACCATCTGGTGATGTCCATGTGTAGAGTCTTCTCTTGTGTTGTTGAAAGAGGGTGTTTGCTATGACCAGTGGGTTCTCTTGGCAAAACTCTGTTAGCCTTTGGCCTGCTTCAAGGCCAAATTTGCCTGTTACTCCAGGTGTTTCTTGACTTCCTACTTTTGCATTCCAGTCCCCTATAATGAAAAGGGCATCGTTTTTTGGGTGTTACTTCTGAAAGGCCTTGTAGGTCTTCATCAAACCATTCCACCTCAGCTTCTTCAGCATTACTGGTCAGGTATAGACTTGGATCACCATGATATTGAATGGTTTGCCTTGGAAATGAACAGAGATCATTCTGTTGTTTTTCAGATTTCATCCAAGTACTGCATTTTGGACTCTTCTGTTGACCATGATGGCTACTGAGATATAATGGTCATCTGAGTTAAATTCACCCATTCCAGTCCATCTAAGCTCGCTGATTCCTAGCATGTCGACGTTCACTCTTGCCATCTGTGAGATGGTGCAGGAGCAGCGAGAGTAGCTAACTGACATCCAGGGTTGGGGGCGGCAGCTGAGAAGAGTGGCCCGCGTCCAAGGAGCGGCTGGGAGGAGCCACCCCATGTCCAAGGCCAGGAGCAGCCATGAAGACATAACCCACATCTAAGGTAAGACTGTGGGCACTGAGAGAGGGCTTGAGGGCAGACAGACTGAAACCACAATCACAGACAACTAGCCAGTCTGGTTACACGGACCACAGCTTGTCTAACTCTATGAAACCAAGCCATGCCGTGTGGGGCCACCCAAGACAGGCGGGTCATGGTGGAGAGGTCTGACAGAATGTGGTCCACTGGAGAAGCGAATGGAAAACCACTTCAGAATTCTTGCCTTGAGACCCCCATGAACAGTATGAAAAGGCAAAATGATAGGATACTGAAAGAGGAACTCCCCACGTTGATAGGTACCCAATATGCTACTGGAGATGAGAGGAGAAATAACTCCAGAAAGAATTAAGGGATGGAGCCAAAGCAAAAACAACACCCAGTTATGGATGTGACTGGTGGTAGAAGCAAGGTCTGATGCTGTAAAGAGCAGTATTGCATAGGAACCTGGAATGTCAGGTCCATGGATCAAAATATATAAATCATAAAGGAAAAAGGTCATTCTCTCACCTACACTAAAATGTTTAATTCTGTTCAGTAAGCCACCACACACAAAACAAAGAAAAGCAACGGAGACATGTTCACACACACACACAGAGTATAAAGAGATAGAAAAAGATTAGTACTCAAAATATACAAAGAATCTTCTACAAATAAAAAGAAAAAGCCAAACAACCCAACTGAAAAGTGGACGGAGAACATTAACAGTAAGTTCATGAAAGAAGAAATCTAAACGGCTGCTACAAACAGGGGAAGCTATTCAGTCTTGCTGAAATGAATTAGCCACTTTATCAGTCTGTTGACAGAATTTTAAAGTCTGGCTTTGTCAAGAGTTCACTAGATTTTGTGAAGGTATGGAGTCCATCATGAGAAACCCTGGGCTGAAAGAAGCACGAGCTGGAGTTAAGACTGTCGGGAGAAATATCAATCACCTCAGATATGCAGATGACACCACCCTTATGGCAGAAAGTGAAGAGGAACTCAAAAGCCTCTTGATGGAAGTGAAAGAGGAGAGCGAAAAAGTTGGCTTAAAGCTCAACATTCAGAAAATGAAGATCATGGCATCTGGCCCCATCACTTCATGGGAAATAGATGGGGAAACAGTAGAAACAGTGTCAGACTTTGTTTTTTTGGGCTCCAAAATCACTGCAGATGGTGACTGCAGCCATGAAATTAAAAGGCGCTTACTCCTTGGAAGAAAAGTTATGACCAACCTAGATAGTATATTCAAAAGCAGAGACATTACTTTGCCGACTAAGGTCCGTCTAGTCAAGGCTATGGTTTTTCCTGTGGTCATGTATGGATGTGAGAGTTGGACTGTGAAGAAGGCTGAGCGCAGAAGAATTGATGCTTTTGAACTGTGGTGTTGGAGAACCAACCTAGATAGCATATTGAAAAGCAGAGACATTATTTTGCCGACTAAGGCCCGTCTAGTCAAGGCTATGGTTTTTCCTGTGGTCATGTATGGATGTGAGAGTTGGACTGTGAAGAAGGCTGAGCGCCAAAGAATTGATGCTTTTGAACTGTGGTGTTGGAGAAGACTCTTGAGAGCCCCTTGGACTGCAAGGAGATCCAATCATTCCATCCTAAAGGAGATCAGTCCTGGGTGTTCATTGGAAGGACCAATGCTGAAGCTGAAACTCCAATACTTTGGCCACTTGATGCAAAGAGCTGACTCATTGGAAAAGACTCTGATGTTGGGAGGGATTGGGGCAGGAGGACAAGGGGATGACAGGGGATGAGATGGCTGGATGGCATCACGGACTCGATGGATGTGAGTCTGAGTGAATGGGAATTGGTGATGGACAAGAAGCCCTGGCGTGCTGCGATTCATGAGGTTGCAAAGACTTGGACACAACTGAGTGACTGAACTGAACTGAACTGTAAAGGCACAAATTATCATAATCCATCAGTGTGTGTATGAGTCTACTGAACTGTGTTGGAGACCAGTCATGATTATCTGTAACACAGAAATCCCCCTTCCAGGCATAGACTCTAGAAACATGTGGCAAAAGCCAGATCACAACGTCCACTGCGTCTTTGCTTCCATTTGTAAAAGGGAAGCACTGATCTAAAACGTCCATTAATACAGCATGAGCCAAGTAAATTGGTGTGTACATGAATATTAAAAATAAAAGAATTTACCTGATGTGTAAGAATATACTAAATCTCTGAAAAACATAATGTGGATAAACCCCACAAGATGCAGCTTCATTTATATACAAAATATTTATGATATGATAAATATATAATGTTCGATTTAAATTCAACAGATGTATGTGAAGAATAAATATAACATCCATGATTGTGGCAGCCTTTGAGATTAAGGAAGATGATAACAATGTTGTGATAGATTTTAAAAAAGACCCAGTTGAATCAGTATTGCCTTTGTTCTTTCCTGAGGAACAGAAAAGGCTTGCAGCAAAGACCACAGGATACTGAAACTTGTTAGTGGCACATGGTAAGACATTGACGTTAATGTATCATTCTCTTTAGCTTTCAATATTTGAAAAATACTTGATTCCATGTGCAAGAATGTAAACGACAGAGGATGAGATGGCTGGATGGCATCACCAGCTCAATGGACTTGAGTTTGAGTGAACTCCGGGAGTTGTGATGGACAGGGAGGCCTGGCGTGCTGCGATTCATGGGATCACAAAGAGTCGGACAAGACTGAACTGAACTACACTGAACTGAATTATTATTTAAATTACCAGATTTAAATATAGTAATTTGGTAGCAGTGCTACCATTGCTAGCACCGTCATAATTCCTTCCCCAGAGTGATTATGTTTGAGTGAAAAATCATTACCACTCATATGATTTTAGTTCTCTCCTCTTTTCCTTTTTGATGAATCTTCTTTGTTAATGTTATACTTGAAACTTTGTGAGAAACAATATAAGGTTTAACTTAGAAATTTTAGAGAAACAGAAGACCCTGTGTTTGTTAAACTCTTGTAGATTTTTGTACTAACTCTTACTGTGGTGTATTCACCCCATGTGGGCTGTGAGTGTGGGTTCATTACTCTTGTCTCAGGGAAGGAAGTGATGGGAGCAAACCTTTCAAGGCATTAACAGAGGTGCTTGTCTCACACTTAGCCCTTTTCACGGCTTGATTGCCTTATTTAATCCTTATGACCCTCTGACATAAGTCGTATTACTACTCCTAGTCTAGAGATAAGGAAACTAAAGCCTAGGAGCTTTTAAAATTTGTTTAGGGTTATAGAGGATACCTGTGCCTCCCAAGAGCACAGCCCCAGCCAGCGAGCATCACAGCTTGTGGGCAAAGGTGTTAACAGTTCAATTCCTGGCAAGAACCACAGCGCTATTCTGTCTACATTTTGAAAGGTAACTATGGGATGGAAACTTTCAACTACAAATAATTTAAAGAAATTCAATTTTAACTCAGTCCATTGGATATGTTTAGATTATATCCAGTTGGTATTAACAGTTAATTCTGGGCCTTATGACAGATGTGCTATTGACTGAGATAGATACCGACTGATGGCTTTCACTCAGTCAACATCCACAGAAATACAACAGTCTTTGGGTAAACAAAAATGTTATTCTCTGGTTATACCTATCATCTGATAGGAATTATGAAACATGCTCTACTCAGACTTTTCTGAAAGTAAAAAGAAAGTATATGTTTACAAGTAGTTTGTCATATATAATCAGACCTAATTTATAAATTTCTCATATCTGATTTATGGATCTGAATTCATTCCATTTGTAAAAATGCAGCCTTATCTGAAAAATATAGTTCCTAGATGAATCATATTTTCCCAGTTATTTTAACATTGTAATTATTATAATAATTCTCTAGGGGAAATATTCTTATTTTTTATTCATTTATTCATACATTTGGCAACAATATATTCAATGTTGTAAACACCAAATACCAATCTGGTGTTACTACTTAACATCAGATTAAGTATTAACACTATTTAACATAGCTGTGTGGTATTCATCAAGATTCATTTTTGGGACTTGATTTTCATTTCTGTAAATTGTGATGAGAGAAATAATGCCTATTTCAACAGAGTTATTGTAAGGATAAAATTAAACAATCCATATAAGTAACATAGAGAAGGATTGGCATATTGCAGTTGCTCCAGTTGTGTTAGCAGTTGCTTTAGTGGTGAACTTGGAGAATGTGCCTGAATAAATGTGAATTTTTTCCTCCAGAAGCACACATTTTACCAGGAAAAATAGGGCTATAAACAGTAATTATAAAACATTGTGCCAGTTTCAACAGGAGATATAGTTCAAGGCACAGTGATAGTGCAGAGGAGCAAGTCCATAACTGAGCCATAGGTCTTTAGGACTTCTTTCATAGAGGAGGTGATTCGAAATTATATCTTAAGGGAGAAGTTTGAGATTTGAGAAAATAATAAATAAATATTGATAGAAAAGCAGGAGGAGACATTTCAGGCAAAATGTACTAATGTAGAAAATGATTTGTGCAAGAAATTCCCTGTGTTCTAAGTGATAGATGGAGGATTATTCAGTTGTGTTTTTAATTCTGGCTATAACTAGATAGCATGTAGGCTTAAGAATGTATCCCCTGGGATTGTGTCATTTACAGTTGTGGAGCAGGAGCCCTCAGTGTGGACACATGTTTGAAGCTTCTGGAGGACTTTCAAATGTGTGGGTCCCAGGATTCTGATTTAACTAGTTTGGGTGGAGCCCAGACATTTGTTATTCAGTTGCGAAGTGGTGTCCAACTCTTTCTGTGACCCCATGGACTGTAGCCCACCAGGCTCCTCTCTCCATGAGATTTCCCAGGCAAGAATACTAGAATGGATTGCCATTTCCTTCTCTTTCCTGACCCAGGGATTGAACCTGGGTCTCCTGCATTGCAGGCGAATTCTTTACCATGGAGTTAGCATGGAGCCCAGACATCGAGGCTATTTAAATGATCTCCAAGTGATTCCCATCTTTGCATCATATAAACAGTGTCATTGCCTATGTTAATCAATTATAAGATAGCAGGTCAAATTTTGGTACCTTTCACATTAGGGAAAATGATATTTGTAAAAAAATTTTTTATAAGATGATTAGAATTTACTCTAAATTTTGAGAGTATGAGCCTGTGATATAAACAAAATGTTAAGAGAGTGAGTATAGGATTTAGATTTATGTTCAAACAAAAACGAAGCAAATGTGAATTATTTTAAATAGATTCTATTAAACTTGGGCTATGAAGTCAGAGTGTCTTACTTTAAATCCTTGCTTCACCACTTATTAGCTGGGGCTGGAGAAATCACATAATTCCTTTCCTTGGTTAAACAGCTGCTGCTGCTGTTGCTGCTAAGTCATTTCAGTCGTGTCCAACTCTGTGCAACCCCATAGACGGCAGCCCACCAGGCTTCCCCCGTACCTGGGATTCTCCAGGCAAGAACACTGGAGTGGGTTGCCATTTCCTTCTCCAGTGCATGAAAGTGAAAAGTGAAAGTGAAGTTGCTCAGTCATGTCCGACTCTTAGTGACCCCATGGACTGCAGCCCACCAGGCTCCTCTATCCATGGGATTTTCCAGGCAAGAGTACTGGAGTGGGGTGAAGCTGCTGCTGCTGTTGCTGCTAAGTCATTTCAGTCGTGTCCAACTCTGTGCAACCCCATAGACGGCAGCCCACCAGGCTTCCCCCGTACCTGGGATTCTCCAGGCAAGAACACTGGAGTGGGTTGCCATTTCCTTCCCAGTGCATGAAAGTGAAAAGTGAAAGTGAAGTTGCTCAGTCATGTCCGACTCTTAGTGACCCCATGGACTGCAGCCCACCAGGCTCCTCTATCCATGGGATTTTCCAGGCAAGAGTACTGGAGTGGGGTGCCATTGCCAGCAGTACCTAATAATAGTATCTGCTTAGGAATTGTTGTAAAAATGAAATGAGAAATTCATATCAGGGGTTTAGCACCACACTTGGCACATTTCTTATCTGTCCTTGCTTTCCCAGCTTCTGCTTTGTCTTCTTTACCAGGGGCCCCAGCTCTGTTTGCCTTCCCTTTATCCAGTCCTCTGAAAGACATTCAGAGAACCCACCTTGTTTGCTTGCTGTCTCTCAGGGATCACTGTCTTCTTTTCCCAGTATTCAGAATTTCGTCTTTGTTGTCTAGTTATTTCATTGTTTTATGCAGGGTAGTAAGTCTAGTCTCTAGTTCCATTTTACCTAGAAGTGACACATATTTAAATAAATGACTTATTTGAACAGCCTAATACAACAATGTGTATTTAGGATTTTAGTAAGTGCTTAAAATTTCTAGTTTTTGAGGGTCATTGATGCTAAACAGGCTGTCCATGTGGTACAGCAGTACAATCTATACCATAGATCATTCACAGTATTAGATCAGATGACAACATTGTCCTTTTATAAACAGGCAGTAAATGTTTCTATTTCTAGCCTTCTAATGACAAGCAATGTTAAAAACATTCATTTTCATCTTAAATTGCTCCTCCGTCCATGGGATTTTCAGGCAAGAGTACTGGAGTGGGGTGTCATTGCCTTCAAATTTAGTGATGAACACATTGAATAGCTTGAAATGTTATTTTTCCTGTTCCTTCTATGGTCACCAGCATAGTTAAATACAAGGCAAAAAAATTTGAAGAAATTGCAGTTGCTCTTCCAGGGAAGTCATCAGTGATAAGGATACATATAGAGTAGCTTGGAGAATCTTATGGTTTAGATTAATAATCAAATGTTATGTTGGTAGCTTAGTTTTAATGCCCCCATCCCCTTCCTCTCCCCATTTTGGTTTTTGAGGTGAAACACTCCATGATGAGTAGTTCAAGCAAGTCATTTTAAGTTAAGATTTGAGATTTTCAAAACATCAGGTCCTGACGTGAAAGCAGCGAATGATACTGAGCAGGTCAAAAGATGTATTTCTCATAACTTAGTGGATTAATAACACTTCAGTAACACAGAGATATATCGAGATTTAGATGTGATTAAGAGGTTTGTATACATATTATATTGTAAATTCTACTTTATTTTCTTTTTCTACTTAGTATTTCAGGGAAATCTTTCTTTGTTAAATATCATTTTTAACATTTACATAATAGTTTAGTGATTCACTTAACTATATCTTATCTTGATGTTTATTTATTTTTTGTAACTTTTTGAAATATTATAAGACTTTAATTAAAAGACTTTATAAATTAAAAATTTTCCATTTATGAAGCTAATTTTTAAACAGTAGATTTCTAAGGATCATATTACTGGATAGGCATATTTTGAATTTTGAAACACTACTTGCCTTCTGGAAAGGTTTATCAATTCAAATTCCATCAATACTTGAATTAGAACACCAATTTTCCATTCTGGGTTTGTTATTATTTTTAGTCTTCATGAGGTTAATAGTCAAAAAGTGATAGTTTAATGTTTTTATTTTTCAAAGATCTATTTATATATAGGACATGTATTTTTCCTTTCATGGTTTGTATATTTTTCTGTCTTTACTCATTTATCTACTTTTCTTACTTATTTGTAAAGTCGATTTTAGTTAATGTTGACTCTTTCTCTCATATATTGCAGATTTTTTTCAGTTTAGGGTTTGTCTTGTTTATGGTATTATGCCATTTCTGAGTTTGATTCTTTTAGACAAAATAATCTTTAATTTTTTCTGACATGTTTAGTCAGTGATATATCAAAGGCAGGGTCAGTAGTAACTATCCTGTGCAGGTAGCTGCTTATTTAAAATTCTCCAAAGACAATGCATTCCCTAGTTCTCAACCTGTTGGCTTACACCCCCATCTCTGATAGAGTGATTAGGGAGGCCTTTTAAATTCCAGTATTATCCATTTAATTGGAATATTTTTTAGTACTTAAAAAAATTAATTTATTTATTTTAATTGTAGGCTAATTACAATATTGTGGCAATTTGTGCCATACATTTACATGAATCAGCCACATAAATGTAGATTTACATTTTATGTTAAAACTTTTGGTTCATCAAGAGTTTATTAGTTGTATTGAATAATGTAGCTACTCCTTTTTTTTTTTAAATCAAACAACCTGTGCTGCTATCATTTAATTAACTATGTCTTTCTCTCCACTACTTTGAGTGGCGCCTTTGTCACATCTTTCCTGCATATTTGGGTCTAAGCCCTCCATTCAGTTTCAGTGCTGTGTCATTCTGCTCAGGTAATCAGTGTTTTAAGCATGTAATTTTATAGGACAGTCTGATTTAAAGTGTTATTTACTCAGAGTTCTTGAAATTAATGATTTTCAAGTAGATTTATCATTTTCAGAGAAATGAATTATAGTAATGCTTTATGCATTTTTGTATTTAAAGATATCGTTGTGGATAGTATATTTCACATTATTCCATATACCTTTTCGATTAAATGTCATTTTATTGCTATCTTTGACAATATGTTTGATCTAGACCAGTTCATCTGAAGGATTAAGGTCCTGTCATCATTTAGTGTTTATTATTTGAGGGAGACTTTTCCTAAAGGCATCTGTTTCCATAGATAACTTTAGAAGAAACTGTTAGCATGGTCAAGAAATAAGATCATTAGAAGTTCATTGGTTGAAATAAAATCATTAGAAATTCATTGGTTGAATTTCAAGAAGCACTTAAGAGTGCATTTTTTTTTTCTTTCATAATTGAGGTAATTCCTGGCTATATAAATAGGCTACATTCTCCTACTGGAGATTATGTCAGTGAAGATACTTATATTTTGAAAGGGAGAAGATAAGGTTGAAACCATTTCCTTATTGAAGTAAATATTCCCTTCTGTATCCTCAAAATTGTATTTCTTATAGCTCTGACTAATTTTGAGAAAAATTGTAACATTTTGTGCAGCCATAAGATCTGTGGATTGCTATCTAAAGGGATAAAAAAAAAAAAAAAAACTAATGTAAAAAGCTATGTGCCATGGATTAAAATTTAAACAAAGTGACCCCTCAAGTCTCTCTCTACTCTAAGAACTTACAATTCTAAATCCTAATGTTTCTAACAGTCAAGTGGGAAAATGCCAAAGGTTTTAAGTTTTTTAATAGTACCTTGATGTAATAGATACACAATAAATAGCTTGTGTATTTTTAATAGTACCTTGATGTAACAGATACACAATAAATCTTTTGAATGAATAATAAATAATTGCATGATTTATTTAGCCTCCAAAAACTATATGGGTGGGGATTACTCAAAAGATTGAAGATGGAAATTTTGTTTGATCCTTCAGTTTTACTTCTGGACATTTACCTGAAGAAAATAGAAACACTAATTCAAAAAGACTTACATGGTTTAATGATCGCTGCAGCATTATTTAAAGTAGCCATGATATGGAAACAATAGAATGGGAGTGACTAGAGATCTCTTCAGGAAAATTAGAGCTACCAAGGGAACATTTCATGCAAAGATGGTTGCAATAGAGGACAGGAATGGTATGGACCTAACAGAAGCAAAAGAGATTAAGAAGAGGTAGCAAGACTACACAGAAGAACTATACAGAAAAGATCTTAATAACCAAATAACCATGATGGTGTGATCACTCACCTAGAGGCAAACATCCTAGAGTATGAAGTCAAATGGGCCTTAGGAAGCATCACAAAAAAAAAAAAAAAAGAAGAAGAAGAAGCAGCATCACTACGAACAAAGCTAGTGGAGGTGATAGGATTCCAGCTGAGCTATTTCAAATCCTAAAAGGTGATGCTTGAAAATTACTGCACTCGATATGCCAGCAAATTTGGAAAACTCAGCAGTGCCCACAGGACTGAAAAGGTTAGTTTTCATTCCAATCCCAAATAAAGGCAATGCCAAAGAATGTTCAGACTGTCACACTTTGCATTCATCTTACACGCTAGCAAAGTAATGCTCAAAATTCTTCAAGCTAGGTTTCATAACTTCAAGCTAGATTCAGAAAAGGCAGAGGAACCGGAAATCAAATTGCCAATAGCAGTTGGATCATAGAAAAAGCAAGAGAATTCCAGAAAATCATCTACTTCTGCTTCATTGACTATGATAAAGTCTTTGACTATGTGGATCACAATAAACTGTGGAAAATTCTTCAAGAGATGGAAATACCAGACCACCTTTCCTGCCTCCTGAGAAATCTGTATGCAGGTCAACAAACAACATGAAACAATGGACTGGTCCCAGACTGGGAAAGGAGTACGTCAAGGCTGTATACTGTCACCTTGCTCATTTAACTTATATGCAGAGTACATCATGTGAAATGCTGGGCTGGATGAATCTCAAGCTCGAATCAAGATTGCTGAGAGAAATATCAATCACTTCAGATATTTAGATGACACCACCCTTATGGCAGAAAGAGAAAGGAACTCAAGAGTCTCTTGGTGAAAGTGAAAGAAGAGAGTGAAAAAGTGGTGACGTCCTTTTTCTTTTGTTTATCTGGGAAATTCCCAATCTCTCCTACAGTTCTCAATGATAACTTTGTTGGGTAGAGTATTCTTGGTTAGAAGGTTTTTTGTTTTGTTTTTCCCTTTGAGCATTTTGTGGACATGCCGTGTCACTCTATTCTGGCATGTAAAGTTTCTGTCGAAGAGTCTGCTGATAGTCTTACAGGATTTCACTTGTATGTAATATGTTGCTTTGCTCGCTACTTTTATCCTTAACTTTTACCATTTTAATGATAATATGTCTTGGTGTGTGTCTCTTTTTGTTTATCTTGGAGGTTTGGGGACTGGATTAGGGAAATCTTCTTCCTCAGATTAGGAACATTTTCAACCATTTGTTGTTGCTATTCAGTTGCTAAGTCGTATCTGACCCTTTGCAAACCCATGGACTGCAGCATGGCAGGCCTTTGTGTCCCTTCCTATCTCCTGGAGTTTGCCCAAGTTCATGACATTGATGCTATCCAACCATCTCAGCTTCTGCCTCCCTCTTCTTTTGTCTTCAGTCTTTCCCAGCATCAAGGTCTTTCCCGGTGAGTCAGCTCTTCACATCAGGTGGCCAAAGTATGGGAGCTTAAGCATCAGTGCTTCCAATGAATATTCAGGGTTGATTTCCTTTAGGATGGACTGGTTTTATCTCCTTGTCATCCAAGGGACTCTCAAGAGTCTTCGTTGTTGTTCAGTCACTAAGTCATATTTGACTTTTTGTGACCCCATGAGCTATAGTTCGCCAGGCTTCCCGGTCCTTCACTATCTTCTGGAGCTTGCTCAAACTCATGTCCATCAAGTCAGTGATGCCATCCAACTATCTCATCCTCTGTTGTCCCCATCTTTTCTCACCTTTAATCTTTCACAGCATCAAGGTCTTTTCCAGTGAGTCGGTTCTTTGCATCAGGTGGCCAAAGTATTGGAGTTTCAACTTCAGCATCAGTCCTTCCAATGAATATTCAAGACTTATCACCTTTAGGATGGACTGATTGGGTCTCCTTGCAGTCCAGGGGACTCTCAAGAGTCTTCTCCAGCACCACATTTCGAAAGCATCAATTCTTTGGTGCTCAGCCTTCTTTATGGTCCAACTCTCACATCCATACATGACTACTGGACAAAGCATATCTTTGCCTATATGAAGTTTTGTTGGCAAACATGTCTCTGCTTTTAATACACTATCTAGGTTTGTCATAGCTTTCCTTCCAAGGAGCAAGCGTATAATAATTTCATGGCTGTGGTCACCATCTGCAGTGATTTTGGAGCCCAAGTGAAATCTGTCACTGTTTCCATTTTTTCTCCTTCCATTTGCTATGAAGTGATGGGACCAGATGCCACAATTTTAGTATTTTGAATGTTGAATTTCAAGCCAGCTTTTTCACTCTCCCCTTTTACACTCATGAAGAGGCTCTTTAGTTTCTCCTTGCTTTCTTCCATTAGTGTGGTATCATCTGCATATTTGAGGTTGTTGACATTTCTACAGGCAATTTGATTCCAGCTTATGCTTCATCAAGCTTGCCATTTCATATGATGTTCTGTGCATATAGTTTAAATAAATATGGTGACAATATATAGCCTTGCCATACTCCTTTACCAATTTTGAACCAGTCTGTTGTTCCATGTTCAGTTCTAACTGTTGCTTCTGGGGCTGCATACAGGTTTCTCAGCAGGCAGGTAAGGTGGTCTGGTTTCCCCATCTCTTTCAGAATTTTTCACAGTTTGTTGTGATCCACACAGTCCAAGCTTTTAGTGTAGTCAGTGAATCAGAATTAGATTTTTTTTTTTAATTCCCGTTGTATTTTCAATGATGTAGCAGATGTTGAAAAAGTTAACAAGGCTCCTCTGCCTTTTCTAAATCCAGCTGGTACATCTGGAAATTCTCAGTTCCTGTATTGTTGAAGCATACCTTGAAGGATTTTGGGCTTGCTAGCATCGGAGAAGGCAATGGCACCCCACTCCAGTACTCTTGCCTGGAAAATCCCATGGATGGAGGAGCCTGGTAGGCTGCAGTCCATGGGGTCGCTAAGAGTCAGGCACGACTGAGCGACTTCACTTTCACTTTACACTTTCATGCATTGGAGAAGGAAATGGCAGCCCACTCCGTTATTCTTGCCTGGAGAATCCCAGGGATTCTCACACAGAGTCGGATTGTCACACAGAGTCGACACAACTGAAGCGACTTAGCAGCAGCAGCAGCAGCAGCTGCAGCAGCATATGAAATAAGCACAGTTGTGCAGTAGTGAGCGGGTAGCAGGTAGGAAGGCCCGAGGTCCCCAAATGGCAAGAAGAATAAACCACAGGTGGCAGACTTGTTTTTTTCTTTCTCAAACCTTGTGCACATAATGGCTCAGCAAACCAGTGTCATGTTAGCTGTTTTATGGCTGGGGATGACGTGCCTTGTGTCACTACATGCACTATCTCAAAAGTGCATCTTATGGGAGAAGAGCCTGGTGAAACGCCCTCAGCCTTGAGGCGTTTCTCTCCTCTGATTAGAAGCTTATTAACAAACAAAATTGTCTTGCTGAAAACTAGCAATGGGGCAGTCTTTCTGTCCCCTTCTGATGTCTATGTCTGATGCTTTCCCTATCTCTGTTATACTTCAGTAAAACTTTGCTACACAAAAAGGTCTGAGTGGTCAAGCCTCATCTCTGGCTCTGGTTCAAAATCCTTTCTTCCGGAGGGTACGAATCCCAGTATAGCACACGGCTCACAGCCACAGCCTTTCGGTAGTTTGAACATTCTTTCACATTGCCATTCTTTGAGATTTTTATAAAAACTGACCTTCTCCAGTCCTGAGGCCACTGCTGAGTTTTCCAAATTTGCTGTCATATTGAGTGCAGCGCTTTCAAAGCATCATCTTTTAGGATTTGAAGTAGCTCAGCTGAAATTCTATTACCTCCACTTGCTTTGTTCATAGTAATACTTCCTAAGACCCATTTGATTTCACACTCCAAGATGTATGGCTCTGGTGAGTGACCACACCATTGTGGTTATCTGGGTCATTAAGATATATTTTTTTCAACAGTTCTTCTGTGTGCTCTTGCCACCTCTTAATCTCCTCTGCTTCTGTTAGGTCTTTGTTATTTCTATCTGTTACTGTGCCCATCTTTGCATGAAATGTGTTCCCTTGGTGTCTGATTTTCTTGACTAGATCTCTAATCTTTCCCATTCTGTTGTTTTCCTCTATTTCTTTGCATTGTTTACTTGAGAAGTCTTTCCTATCTCTCCTTGCTATTTTCTGACACTCTGCATTAAGATAAGTTTATTTTTCTCATTCACTTCTCTTCTTTTCTCAGCTGCATGTAAAGCCTCCTCAGACAACCACGCTGCTTTCTTTCATCATTTTTTTGGGCTGTAGTTTTAGTCAACATTTCCTGTACAATGGTCTGAATCTCCATCCATAGTTTTTCAGGTACTGTTTTATCAGATCTAGTTCCTTGAATCTATTCATCACCTCCCCTATATAATCACAAGCGATTTGATTTATAGTCTACCTGAATGGCCTTGTGTTTCTCCTTAATTTCTTCAATAATCTGGATTTTGCAATAAGGAGCTGATGATCTGAGCCGCAGTCAGCTCCAGGTCTTGTTTTTGCTGAATGTATAGAGCTTCTCCATCTTCGGCTGCAAAGAACAGAATTAATCTGATTTCAATATTAACCATCTGGTGATGTCCATGTGTAGAGTTTTCTCCAGCACCACAATTCAAAAGCATCCATTCTTCGGCACTCCACCTAGTTTATGATCCAACTCTCATATCTGTACATGACTGATGGAAAGACCATAGCTTTCACTTGTTGGCAAAGTAATGTCTTTGTTTATACTTGTTGTAGACTGTTACCACTATTCCTTGAAATAATTTTTCTACCATTTTCTCTCCTCTGCCTCTGAAAACTCTATAAAGCAGATGTTATTCTGGGTGATGATGTCACAAACATACTTTAATGCATGTCCATGTAAAACAGTATTTTTATTTTACTTCTTTATCTGGATGAGTTCCATTGCTCTGTCTTCCATCATCTTAGAATGATCACTGACTTATTCTTCTACCTCATGTAATCTGTTATTGAGCCCCTTTAGTGATTTTTCAGTTCAGTTATAAACTCTGTTTTATAATTTTTATGTTTTTTTCCTTGTTCAGTTTCTCACTGTGTTCCTTCATTATTCTCTCAAGTTCACTGAGCATCTTTACAACCATTACTTTGAATGCTTCATCAAGTGGATTGCTTATCACTGTTTTTATTTTTCTGAAGTTTTGTTTTGTTGTTTCAATTGGAACAGCTTCCTCTGTCTTCTCATTTGCCTCCTTTTCTGTGTTTGTTTGTATGTATTGAGTAAGTCTGTGATCTCTCCTGTTCTTGAAGGAGTAGGTTTATTAAGGAGATATACTCTGTGAATCAGAAGTGCAGTCCCACGTGGCCCCCAGAGGCAGGTGCTCAAAGAGTGTCCTCTATGTGGGCTGTATACACCCTCCCATTGTGGTAGAACTGCAGCTGGTGTTGAGGCATGCTGGTGAGTAGGGCTGGCCTCCAGCCTGCTGTGAGATCCACCCACATGTTTAAGTACTTTTAACTTTACCATTTATTTTCTATGTGTCCTTAGGAAAACATCTAACATTTTCATGATGATTATGTTCTTTGTAAAATGGAAAGTTCTCATCTGCCTATTCAGGAAGGTGTGTGCAAAATGCTATAATGATACAAATTAGAAACTGCTGTGATATATATACATTATGTCATAGGTACAGTTTATTAGGGATCTATTTTAGAACTATCTTAACTACTTATATAATTCTTTCACTTAGGTGTGAGAATTATATTATAGCTATATATAATGTTAGAAAATGTTCAGTTGTTAAGTCGTCTCTGACTCTTTGTGATCCTGTGAATTGTAGCATGCCAAGCTCCTATGTGCTCCACTGTCTCCTGGAGTTTGCTCAAATTTATGTCCAATGAGTCAGTTATGCTATCTTACCATCTCATCCTCTGCCACGCCCTCCTCCTATTCCCTTCGATCTCTCCCAGCATAAGGGTCTTTTCCAGTGAGTCAGCTCTTTGCATCAGATGCCCAAAGTGTTGGAACTTCAACTTCAGCAACAGTCCTTCCAATGACTATTCAGGGTTGATTCCTTTAGGACTGACTGATTTGATCTCTTTGTAATCCAAAGGATTCTTAAGATCCCCTTCATGGATCACAGCCTTGTCATGACAAAGTTGCTTGCATAACTCAGTGAGGCCATGAGCCATGCCATGCAGGGCCACCCAAAATGGACGGGTCATAGAAAAGAGTTTTGACAAAACATGGTCCACTGGAGAAAGAAATGGCAACCTACTCTAGTACTCTTGCCTAAAGATCCCCGTGTATCCTTATCTTAAGGATACATATTATACTTAGGTTTGAAATATTTTATCTTCAACTTAATATAATGTCAAATATTTTATGTACATGCACAAAGACAAGGAGAGAATGAGAAAGAGTGAAAGGGAGTGACAGAGAAGGAAGAAGACACACACACACACACAGATACAAATGTGTGGAAATGGTAACAGAGAAGAGAGGAATAAATGTGGTAAAATGTCATGAGAGAACGTTTACAGTGAGTTCAGTAGAGGTCATCATGCTCAAACTTGTTGTTTCCATTCTTCTGACTCCTAGCTTGCTGAAGGGTTGACAAGCTTTGTCTTTTGCTGAGAAGTTCTGTTAAAAATACTGTCTCTCAGTTCAGTCATTTACTCCTTGAAGGATATGAATTCATATTTTATTATATTTTCCTGGCTATATATTTACCATAATGATCATATATGTTTATTGTGAAAAATTTGAAATTATAAAGGAAAATAAAAGCTACTTATAATTTCTATACTTGGAAATAATTGTTATTACATTTGGATGTATTTCTTTGTAGTTTTAATTTTTCATATTCCCATTAACTGTTTATTTTGAAAATGTTTCAGCCTATGAAAAAGTTGAAAGAATAGTATAATATATACCTATATACCCTTCACATAATTTGATTATTAATTTTTTGCCACATTGTTGTTCTCTTTCTGTTCTGAGTATGAGTGTTTGAAGCTGAGTTGAAGATATCATGCTGTGTCATCCTGAAATGTATTTGTATTTATTTTCTTAGTATTGTATAAGGATGTTTGCTTGCATAATAGCCATACCATTATCATAGCTAAGAAAATTAATTCAGGTGATAATTTTGTCTATTCAGAATTATATTATACATTTTTTATTTACATTATAACATCTTAAAAATTAAGTTACTGCATAGTGTGCAGTATTTAACTTATTTTCTTTATAGTTGGATTTCTTTAGATTGTTAATATTTTTATTGTTATATAACAGTAATATTGAAATTACTCTTTTTTTCTCAAGTGATTAAAAGGATTTATCTTTATTGTGATATGAAAGGTTTTATTTCCTTCTAAGAGAATTTCAGGCATGAACTTTCACTTGAGATAGAGGGCTTTTATTCGTTTTAGTTGTGGTTTTCTTTTTAGTTTTCAACTGAGTCGAAGGAGTAGAGCCACACATTCTTGAAATAATAGGTCCATTAACATTTTAGCCAGGTTAAAGTGACTTGGAGTAAAATCGCAAATCTGCCTCCTGTCTCCTCTTCTGTTTGAAATACTACCCTAAGAATAGTTATTATTAAGAAGGATGTAGTTTTTCCCCCTTTTAGGCTTTACTTAATTGTGAAACATCACTAAATATTTTATTATTGCATGTTTATCCTTATTATTCTTCAAAATTGACCGTGGGTGAAATGTCTTGGGACATGGCTCTTAATTGACTTAAGATATCTCCATTTAGAGATGATATGGCCTGTTTAGACTCATCTTCTATTCATCAGCATATAGGCCTAAATATATACTTCTTTGGGTGTATAAGCTCTGGGTTTGAGCATACTTATTAATATGTCTGTTTTCTTTCAGGTTTTCGTGCACCTGAAGTTGCTAGAGGAAATGTTATTTATAACCAACAAGCTGATGTTTATTCATTTGGTTTGCTACTTTATGACATTTTGACAACTGGAGGTAGAATAGCAGAGGGTTTGAAGTTTCCAAATGAGTTTGATGAATTGGCAATACAAGGGAAATTACCAGGTAAGTTTTATCTACAATAAAGTTATTATATTTTAATTTAGCAGCTTTGTTTCTAAGTTATTTAATTTTATTTATATACTAATTCATTTTACAACTGATAAATTTTTTGTTTAATGCATGAATAGTCTTAAATTCTGTGACATTAATATAAATCATATGAGAAACATAGAAGATATAGGGTTTCTTCTTAGTATTCTAAATATTGATATATTAGGAATTATATTTAGAAGAATACTCAGGAAAGGAAATACTATTATAAGTCCAGGTTTAGTGACTTTTCTTCTCATAAAGAGTTATTAAGTGTCCATTAGCTTAGAGTATTTTCATTTTCTTGAGTAAAGTAATTTCTATGCAGGAATGAAAACAGATTATTTACTATAATAGTTTTTAGTAGTAAATATTAGCAAGAATTAGTAAGTGAGTATTTAATGACATCAGATCTCATTTTGAATGGTTGCCTCATGCTTTAAGGGATTCCCTGGTGGCTCAGACAGTAAAGCGTCTGCCTGCCACAATGCGGGAGACACAGGTTCGATCCCCAGATTGAGAAGATCCCCTGGAGAAAGAAATGGCAACCCACTCCAGTGCTCTTGCATAGAAAATTCCTTGGATGGAGGAGCCTGGTGGACTAGAGTCCATGGGATCGCAAAGAGTCAGACACGACTAAGTGACTTCACTTTCACTTTTCACTTTCACTTATGCTTTAAAGAAATTCTAGGACTGTTTTCTTTCATTCCTTAATTGTTACTTCAGTTTGCATTCTGAACTACTCTTTTAAATATATTTAGTTGTTTCTCATATTTTCTGGTTTTTACTTAAAAAAAGTTTTGAGTGTACACTGTGTTCCAGCTACAGGGAAGATAACTATCTCCTTTGGGGGACCTTTAAAGATTCCGAACAGAAGGAAATCAATTATTATTTGACTAAATACTTTGTTGACAATCTGGGTCATCTCCCTCATTTTATCAATTAGCTTTCCAGGAAAAGTTTTCAGGTCTCTATTCTACACCAACCAGAAAAATAACATACTTAAAAACAAATGTTCACAAACTGACTGTGGGGATATGAGGACTGAATGCTTGTCTACTTTAAATATTAAAATAAAAGTATTTGCAAAAAAAGTCTAATATATGAACAAAAGTATTTTCAAAATCTATTTGAAATGAAGGTATGAAATGAAAATCTATTTTTTTTCAATTGGTATTTGTGTCTCTTTTTATACTGTAAAAATCAAGGACTCTTTTTTGATGTTTCTAGTGAAGATACTTAACAAAATTAGCTTGAAGAGTGATAAGCAGTTCATAATAAATGTGAGATTATAGAGATCAGTGTTTCCTTTACAGTGTCTGGACCTCTCATACACATTGAGAAGAAATAAAATAATCTTTCTGATTTGTTCAGTGTTTTAGTGTGATATGTTTTTTAATGTTTTAGATCCAGTTAAAGAATATGGTTGTGCCCCATGGCCTATGGTTGAGAAGTTAATTAAAAAATGTTTGAAAGAAAATCCTCAAGAAAGACCCACTTCTGCCCAGGTATTCATATCATTAAAATTTATCCATATTTTGTGCAGAACATAAAAATATTTATCTATTTATAATATATATATATATATATTATATATATATCAAATTTAATCCATGACTTCCCAAACCTAAAAACAACACAAGGAAATTTCTACTTAAATTCTCACCTGAATAAGGTAGAAAAGAAAGAACCCGAGGTTAAGAGTTAGGCGTCCTGGACCACAGTCCTGTAGAGTTCACCCCACTAAACTAATTTAGAGATACTGTAACTTCTGCGTGCTTTGACTTTCTTATCCAGAAATGAGGAGGTATAAAATCTGTCCTACCAATCTTACAGGGATTTCTTTGGATTAAATAATAGATGTGAAAGCACTTTGAAAATTTAAAAACACTATATTACATATTACAACTCCAATGAAAACGAAAACCTCTAATTTATAATTATAATTTGAGGTAATCTA